>KK122309.1:282521-307069 GCA_000611955.2 Stegodyphus mimosarum
TAAAAAATATAAAAATAATATATATATAAATTCATGCAATTATTTCACTTTTCTCTTTAAATAAAAATAATGTTTATTGCTGCCAATTCATAAAGCTAATCTTTATAAATAAAATTAATAATTTATAAATAAAACTCAACGCAAAAGCAATCTTAATTTCAAGAGTTCTCGGTGACAGCGTTTTCTTATATATATATTATCGTTATATATATTATTGTTTGAATAAAGTTAAAAAAGAAATCTGTATACAGAATTGCAGTACGTACATTACTATGAAATTTCATTTCACAATTAAATTTTATTTTGGGAGATACCATTTCATGTGTACCGTAGGAAGAAAACTTGAAATTGGTTTATTATAAGGTATTAAAAATGTCTAGTCGGCCCAGAATTTTATTGAGAGATGACATCTCTCGTTCATATGGACAAAAGCTTCTGGAGTGCTACCGTGATGGCTACGGTATTGAATGGATGCCACGGTTAGTGTATACTGGTGACACCAATCAGCTCGGAAATTTTTAAGACGTTCTTTTGGAAATACTGTCTTTTGCTGTTCACTCCCACTATTCTTCAGTATCTTTTCATTAGAATTGTAATCATTGCCCTCTGCCGCTTTGGATTGGCTGATAGAAGGGATGACTCACAGATGTGAAGCTTTTGTAAGTGTCAAAATTGGCAAACTAAAAGTTCATCATATATTAACTTTTACTTGAGTTTTTTAGGATTGTATTATATGAGAAGTAAGCATCAGACACTTACAAAAATTTTAAATGCAATATTTTGTATTACAATGCTTAAAATTAGCTGCTTTAATTATTTCCATGTAAAATAAAGAGTAAATTTAGGCAGAATTTAAAATATTACATTGGATTAGACTTCATGTGCCTTATATTTGTAGGCTAATCCATGTATTTTTCATTGTTTCATAAGTTAAGAGATAACGTGCACTATTCGAAAAACACAAAGTAAAGTAAACAGTAAGTAAAGTAAAGTAAACAGTAAGTTTACTTAACTTTGTGTTTCGGAAAGTGTACATCATCACGATCATGTTAAAACATTGTGTTTACATGTTAAAACATTGTAAACACAATGTTTTAACATGATCATGACCGAATATTTTCCTGCATAGCTCATTCTTCGTTACTAATGAATACGAATTTATGATAAATATAAGCAAGAGGAAGAAGATAAGATTAGTTTTGTTGTTTCTTATACTAAGACAAAATTTATTTTTCTCAAAATGTTCATTAAATAAAGACGAAGCAAATAGCAGTTGCATTTATTTGTTTCAGTTTTAGGAAGATTTTGCATGCTATAGAAATTTGTAATTTTGAATTATGATGAAGAGAAATATTATTCTTACCATTGCTACGATATCAGAGCTCTTTAATGTAGTTCTTCTTTGTTGTCGTTCCATATAAATGAGGAGAGTAAATTCCAACAGACTTGCAAATACGAAACACATACAAGTTACCATCCATATATCAACTCGCTGAAATATTAAAAACGAATGAGTCTGGCACTATCGTAAATTTGCTTATATATGATAAGGAATAATATGTTATACTATTTCTTTTCTTTTCAAATTTATGGTACATTTCTTTTAATAAAAAATAATTTGTTTAAATCTCTCATAATGATATTTTCTGTTTTTCAAAAGGACGCATAGAAAAATAGCCGGAAAAGATTTTATGCACACTTTTATCTGTCTACAAGATATACAGTTTTCGGCTGCTTTTTAAAACTATTCAACCAGATCAAAATGATTACTATCACAAGGAAGTTTGTGCTTTTAATTAGGCCATCAACAACTGAGTGGCTTAAATGGTGAGGACTGAAAAATGCCACACGTTCTTCTGGCATAAGGTCCATTGCAGACCTGTTATAAGAAAGTTTTAAACAGTACTTACTTACATAGACTAGCACGTTTATATTTCCAAAGCAAACAATTTCAAACTGCTGTCCTTTTTTTTTCCAAACTTTAATTATTTAGATACTAATTATCGATTTTTCTTACATGAATATAAGATAGAGGAGGTAAATCTCTTCTAATGCTTGAAAACTGCGTTATAAGGGCAAGCAAACTCGTGACGCATAAAGTGATTCGACCTGGAGTTGCATCCAGACCCAGCCAAAAAGAGAGCCATGACAGCATGACGATGAGAGCACTTGGCGTAAACACTTGAATCAAATGATGAGCAAGGTCCCTCTCGAATGTTAAATTCACATACAACATGGAATATGTCACTGAAATATAACAATTATTATTAACTGCCGCTAAAATTTAATTTTTAAGAAAACAAAGATTCACTTAAAATCAATCATTAATTTTATAACAGCAGTCAATTTTGTGGCAGAGCTCCTTTCAGACCCTGAATAGTAAAAGACAAGCAAGGAGATAATTATCGTGTACGCTCTTGTAATGTCGTCACTCATATTAATATCCGCAACTTGGTTTTCAGGAAGAAATAAAAGGAAAAGATGTTAACATGTGTAATGTTCTCAGCTTGGTTTTCAGAAAGAAATACAATAAATCAAGTAATCTCCGCACGGAGATAACGGCATTTTTCAGATTCTGGGTAACCATAAATTCGCTTCTGTGAAAGTATATGCTTTTATGATGATATAAGCAGTAAAATGTGTCTTAGATAACGCGTTAAAATAATTTGTAAAATTGTTTCCAGATGCGTGCACTTCCTGCCCTCTGCAAAGAAAACTATTTAAACTGCGTATGAATTCTGAATGAGCCATTTAATTACTGGTTCTTTCCTTTGTCCTTTTTACAGGATTTGTCTTTCAAAAGTGTTTTATCCTTCATTAGATTTCTGAACAAGAACATGCGCAAATTATTGAGCTTAGAAACTGAAAGATTTATGTAATGTCCGTACCCGGAAATCATGACATGTTTCTACAAAAATTGTGGACATTACGAGAGCATACACGATATGGTGTGAATTTCTAAAAATAGTCTTATCTATATTTAGGTTGGGAAATAATGAATAGTAGAAATGTGTTACTTAATAAGCTTTCTCTTTTTATTAAATATATTTAAATTAGAAAATAAAACTTTCCCAGTTTTTAATTTAGCTTAATCTACTTTATATCATGTTATTAATAAATTTTGCAACTTAGAATATCAGCTATGCATAAGGAATTTTTCCCCTTTGATAGTACAAGAATTTTCAGTTTTTTATACATTTATTAAATGTAAGATTTATTTAACAAAATTTCCCGTACTTGATAATCTGAAATATTTGCCAGAGTATTAAGGGTGGGAACCACTATACATTGAGAAGATAACATATTTAAGTATTCATATTTATGCTCTGAGTCTAAATCGAAACCGAAACGACAGCTGTCCGCTCCAAACAGAAATTTTTCTTTCCGTAGTTTTATCAAGTGTATTAAGCACATATGAAGAAATACGTGAAGTGCTGCTTTCTTTACAGATGTTTAACTTCATGACACCTAATTATACATGGTATCTCAAAAATAATGCACGACTAAATATCTTTTGAGGAATGAATATTAGACTAATAGCTCCAATTTTAGAAAGCAATTAAAAAGTAGGCTTTCTAAACATGATAGTTTTGATCACGTGACATCTGTTTAGTAAAATATAGGAGATTTAGATGTTTTAATACGAGTACTATAAGAAAAAAGTTCTAAATAGGAATTTTTTCCCCTGTTCTGCTAAAAATACTTTCAGAGAAAAGAATCTGAAATATGTAAAATTGACCCTGAATAAACATTCTCAGAGTTATATGACCATTTTCAAACGTAGTGAGAATCTCACTTATGCAAAATTGAATTTCATTCAATACAAATTTTAGTATTAATGAGAATGTTATTTGAAGCCAATGCTTCTAAATTTATAATGCAATATGTATACTTTAGAAATCTGCATCCAAAACGTGACATGTGTAGCAATATTTAGCAACATGGTTTACCAAATTTTGATTAATATTTCAGATAATTTTTAATCGCATAAGCGGAAAGGGGGATATTTTTTTACTGTCGTTAAGGTAATTTTCTTTCTGATACGTTATTTCTAGAACACCAATATAAAATTTTTAATTTTGTATACTTTAATTAAAACACATCACGTGACTAAAAATGTCTCTGTCTGAAGCCTTTTCTTTGCTCAATGGCCTTCAAATATTTCCGATTTGGGGAACTCATAAAACCGTTTCTTTTTGGAGAGGGGCTTTACTACGTGCATCAGTATTATAAGCAACTTATGTTAAAAATCGAAAGAAAAAAATCGTTATTTCGTTATAATTTTGTAATGAATTTTATATTAATTAGCCAGTTATTTATAATTTCAGCCTTTACTATAACTTCTCCTTTCCGTATTCCCCACCAGAATGCAAAAGAAATATCCAGTATTTAAATTGTTTTTGAATTTTAAGACGAAGTGTGTTTATGGCATTGCGTCCATGCTACGTGTTATTAGTTTCCTGCCAGCTCTGATAGTTCTAATTATTCGGCCTTGCGTTCTATCGCTACCCGACACTAAAATTCTTACGCTCCGGTAGAGTAGTGAGCCAGCTTCTAGTATAGTAATTAATTGTATAGTCTTTGACTCTTGCTCCACGTTTAACTTAAGTTTGTCTGTTTTATTTAGTTCAATCACCACGAGTTAAGGATTATATTGTAGCACAATAGAGTGCCTTATGTACTCAATTCTGTTTAAATCAAAAGGACTTTGACTTTTTTCACGACTTTGTCATTGTTTCAAACATAGCGATATTTCATTTCATTTCTATTAGGATTATTGGACTAATTAACGTTAACATATAAAGTAATTTTACTTATAAAACCAAATCTCCTTAATATTAATTATTTTATGTAATAACAACGGAGAGAAAAATATATTTAGATGTTTAATTTTGCTGTTGACATTATGTTAAAAGTTTTCTTCAAACTTCAATTTTGACTTGTAAAACCCCTAAAGAAATTTCATGGAATCCAGGGATTTGAGAAACACAGCTTGAAGATCACTGCTTCATCTGACTTATATCTTAAACCAGAGCTATGTATCTGCGAAAGACATTTAGTATTCGTGCGAGCTTTTGAAACATTTTAATAGCATTATGAAATGATGTAAATTTACCAATTTAATAATGGCTTCAAGTAAGAATCCTAAAGTAAAAATTTATGTTAATTTGATTTGTAAAATTTTATAAATTTGTTCTGTAAAAAGTTATGTAAATTTTTAAGCTTCCAGCTTGGTACCCATGATGATGAGGGGGGTACACTTATTTTAAATTCTTCTGTCCGCTATTTTAATCAGTAATCGTATTTTCGATATTTCTCTTGCTACAAATGGGAAACGTTTAGTGAAATAGTTTATGACTTCAACCCCAAAAAGATTTTCCTGAAATGTTTTATGGTTTTATGAAGGTGCATTGAACAAAAATTATATTTCGTAATTCCTTAACATATGATTTTACCCTGTTAGGTCTTTTTTTAAAGATGTAATCCTAAGTTATATAGATATTCAAAAATCGTGGAAACATTCGTTAATGATAAACAATTGGCAAGAAATCACAAAGACTGAATAATTTAATTCAGAGAAATTTTCATGTGCAGTATTTCTGAAGCTTCGTTGATGGTTTATATTTCTACATTTAACTTACTATTGAGCATATGTATTTCAGATTTTCCTTTGCTGATCGCAACTCGATGTCGAAGCATCCTCATTTCTGGATTCACAGGTGGGGGTCCTTCTTGGTCCCATGCGTATACAACCATTTCTTTTGGATATGAAACTGAAACCGCAATTTTATTAGGTTTTTGTAGGAAGAGAGACATGATCAAAAAGGTTATCACTTAAAATTGATAATGCATGCTCAGATTTGTCTCATCATATTAAAAGAGACAATTCAAAGGCGTGCTTTAATATAAAAAAAATTCAAGAAGTTGCTGCGTTTTCTACAGCCTGTGTAAAACATGAATTATTTAAATTGTTTTGTACGTATATATAGGATGAGGAAAAAGCTCGTGAAAACATTTTTACATACGCATAATTCAAACTTAAAATGTGATTGCTTGCTTTTTGAGATAAAGTATCTTAATGATATACCTTACATGTTTATATATGTATGACCCTACATAATTACTGCTGTGAAAATTCTTTACGGTGCTTATGACTCGCTAGTCAACAAACGGCAACAGTCAAATAAATACGTTATGTATCATACTTTTGTGCAGTTCAGTGCTACTTTGCGCAACAATTTAACGCCCAGAAAGGCATAATGATGTTGAAATCGCTAAAGTATTCGTGTTTAAACTTGTCTCAACTGATATGTACTTAAATTTAAGACGGATAAAACCAGATGGTTACTTGTTGGGTAAAAGATTTCTGTGAGTGCGCTACGGTATTAAAAGGAGCAACTGAAATAACATCAAATTTTGTGTGAAAAAATGGAAAAAGCGCTACTAAAACGTTAGAATTATTGAAACTGGTACACCGTGAAGATACCATGAAAAGGTACAATATATTTCTATAGTGTAAGAGATTCAAATATGGGCCAGAAGATGTGATAGATGACCCAATAAGAGGACAACTAAGAATAAAAATGAAGGACATTAATACTTACAAGGTTGAAATGTTTGATACAGTTAGACAAACTATTCAAGTTTGAAATTGATAGTTTGAAAATTTCAGATTATTGAAAAAATACCTGAACTAAAATTAATGGAAGAGTTGCGTATAAAAAAATTCATGCGTCTCACTCACAATCACAGTTTGCTTCTTGTGACAAACTTGCGGACCAAAAATGCGATTGCCCATTTGGATTATCCTGCTGACTCATCTAACATGGCTTCTATAATCTCCGGGTAACTTTAAACTTAAGTTCTAAGTAGAGTCGAAGATTTTATGATAAAATGTGATGTCCAACATAATGCGAGAACACTCCGGACAGCATTCTGCAAAATAAATACCAGGCTTGCTTTCAGGAATGGGAAGGCAGTCTAAGTCAGTGTGTAGATTTTGTAACCGAAGGTATTCATAGTAAATAGCTTAACATGTATAGTTTATGAAGGGGCATTTAAGAAATAAATTGTCACAACCTACATTACTCAATTTCCATTAACTTTAGGCATGAGTAGTAAGTCAGCTGAAATACGCTTGACCATGTTGCTAAGTTGAATTATTTTAAGATTAAATTGGAAGAAAATATCTTCCAAAATAATTCATAAGAAATTCAAATTATATTGCATGAAAATTTAGACATAGTATAAGCTGTAGTAAATAAAATGTATGACAGACTGTGAAATACGAATATTTCCTTCTAAAGGAAGAACTTACTGCTGACAAAAACTGCTCATAGATTTTATATGCAGATTTTCATTTTTTTTATTTGATTATTAATAGGTTGCAGGGACTCAAGACAAGGTTGCAGGGACAAAGTTACGATATTTCTTGAAGATTATCTGTGTGCTTTGACCATTCACTGTTCGTCCGGTATTTTAAATCTCTATGTTCTGTAAAGCATGAAAGCGCATGCTGATATCGCATGTTAACACACAGAAATGACAAATAAAAATCTAAATTAATATATATATTACTATAAAATTATTATTATTATATTACTGGAGAATTATTATAAATTATTAAATTATAAAAAAGCAACTCCCTTTTTTTATTTTATTTGATTCAAATAATATTTTATCTCATATAGATATATATATATATATATATGTTATGCAAAAAATAATGGGATAATACGGAAGGGCACTCACAGCTTCTCATATTAAACGGGCATACTTGTACGTCGACGGGATAATATTTGAAATCCATTTGACAAGACAAAATAGCAGCAAGTCTGCAATGAAAAACATGTTAGCGAAATACAGAATGCTATCTTTGAAGTTAATAATATATATCCATTACTACGTTATTTGAAAAATCAATTTTACGAACAATAATTGCTAGTTTAAGTTTATATGTTTTATAGGTTTATGTCTTAAATTTATTTCAGTTGGACTACACATATTGCAAGTTATGTAACAAAAGATTATGTTAAAGAATTGAATACTGAAGTAACCAATTTTTAGGAACAGCAATTACCGTAATGCGAGTAAATTTGCAGTACTGTAGAGTTTACTATGTTAAATAAAAGTTTCTTTAATTGTGGAAATGAAAATGTCGGAAAAAAATAAGTATGCCTGCCTACTCCAGAATGTTTTAACCAAAACGGTGTCCGCCGATAACATCGCGGACGAAAACGTCGAGGAGAAAACAACACAACACGAAAACGTCGTGGTACAAAACATCGCGGGAGAAAATAAAAGCAAAGAGAAAACATCGTAGCTCTAAAACATCGTGGTACAAAAAAACATCGTCGTCGAAAATAAAGCGGTTAAAAAACTTCGCAGTTTAAAAACATTGCCGTCGAAAATATCGTGGTAAAAAATAGTACCTACAAATCATCGCATGACGATAACATCGCAGACATAATTGTAAAATAATAATAATTGTAAAATTTAATGATTGTTTAATAATTGTAAAAACTCGCATAATGATTTGTGAGCGCAAGATGGAAAGAAGGATAATTTTAACTTGTATATTTTTTATTAACTAATAAATATTTGCTAAAAATATAAAATGGAAACTTAAGCATAGAAAATGAACACAACTTATGGAACTTAATTTTAAACTGGCATAGTTAACTGACAAAAATCATTAATAAATTATTTTTTATAAGGTTTTACTGGTAATTTTTCATGAAAAGTATATACTCTTATAATGAAAATTATTTCTTGTTTTGTTTAAATTTCTTGTTTTTTAAAAACTTATTAGTTAATAAAAATATGAAAGTAAAATTTATCCTTCTTTCCCCCTTGCTCTCATAAATCATTATGCGAATATTGATCAACAATTATTAAAGCCTGAAAAACGCATGTCTGCGATGTTATCGTCATGCGATGATTTGTAGGTACTTTATTTTTTACCACGATGTTTTCAACGACATTGTTTTTAAACTGCGAAGTTTTTGAACCGCTTTATTTTCGACGACGATATTTTATACCACGATGTTTTAGAACTGCGATGTTTTCTCTTTGATTTATTTTCTCCCACGATGTTTTGTTTTCGCCTTGCGTTGTTTTCACCGCGACGTTTTCGTCCGCGATGTTTTCGGCTGTAACCTAGAATTATTCAGAATTTAATTTTTATTGCTTATTATTGGTTTCTTTAGCATTTATAAAGTATTTCCATTAAAACTAAGCTTAACCCGTCGTTCGAAACGCAATGAAATGTAACCAATGTAGAAAAGGCTAAATATTTATCCACGAATCTTAACGAGAGTTTAATATAAAGCATAGAATCACATTGTGGTGATCTGTGTGCAGCAAAATCAAGCTTGATTGCGACTGGAATAAAAATCATTCAATAATCATTAGCGTGTACAATTTTCACTGTATCACCATAGTTATGAAAAGTTAAAAAAACGCTTGGGATAAGGATTTGTGCGAGTTTTCCACAAACAGACAACATGATTAAATATATACTTTAATCAGAATTTCTTTTTTATTTCCTAGACAGAGACAACGGAAACCACTTTGAGTTGTAAGCACAAAGTGTGTCTTTTGTTCTTATTTAGTTTTAAATAAAGTGTCTATTACACCCTTCTCAAATTTCAGTTGTTATGTTAGACTTGGCCCTTAATTCGCTTATGTCTACCAATAGTCTGGATACTTTGGATGTTTAAAAGTACACCAAGCGTTACAAACTTATTAATCGTATTTATATAAAAATCTGTCTCACTTCAAAGACAATTGATCACAGTCTCAGATTTTATACTACCCTTTACATGATCACAATGTTTTAAAATATGCTTGGCACAAAATGTAAATTACATGCACTGAAGTTAGTTTAAAATGCTTTGAAAATCAATGCATTTATATAAGCTCATTCCAAAAGACAGTCGTTTTTGCAGGTGACACTTTCAAGTCACATCACAGCAACAGCACTGAATTAGAGAACTTTTTGTAATAATATTTACTGTCTTTAACTTGTTCCCGTGTAGAAACCAGCTTCTACACTATTTTCGAAAACTCGGTTTCTTAAAATCCATCTTACTCATATTCAAATGTTTGACTGAATATTGGTCGAAACAAATGACATTATGACAGAGCTATGTTTGGATGATAAGGCGGAAGAAGTAGGTGCTCTCAACAGAATGTTCTGATTTTTTTATTCCAAGCAGTATGAGGCCGTGCGTTGCCTCAAAGCAGCTGATGCAGATACCTTAACCAGAGTCAACCGTGCTTCCCAGTATTTGAACTCAGATGACAGAATTGAGTATAGCGCACTTCAGAATTTATTAGTTAACCAGGTCTAAGACACTCATGATGAATTATATCTTTCGCCATCTCCACCTCAATCACTAAAAACCTTTTCCTCATTAATGCCATGCTTAGTTTTCCACAATTTTAAGTAGTACTGGTTGATAAACTACTCTGCTTAGAGGAGTGGGGATTTTCTATATCACTCATTATCACTTTTCATCATCAATAATCCTTCTGTCCAAGAAAAGCCATTTTGGTATCTAGAAGACGAACAGATGGCAATGTGCTGCAATCATGGACCTTATAGGAGATAGACTAACCCAGTGGGCGGAGCGAGCGTCTCCCACATGTCCGCAAGAAGGAGTAGGGACGATCTGATTTACTAAACACTGAAACCTATGGGGTTTGTATCACATAACTGTTTTTAATTATTAAATGTGATATGTTGTATAAGTGATGACATTATGAAAGTCACACTTTTTTTAAATAAGATTTAATACATCTCATTAAAGCACTTTTTACTGCATTTTGCGCATTTTTTCACTCGTAATTCTTGTATAAACATTTTTCCTTTGGTAAAATGGTAAAAACTCTGAACACAAAATTTATGAATTTACTTTTGTGTACAAGATCGATAGCACATGATTCTTTGAAACATTATGAAAGTCACACTTTTTTTAAATAAGATTTAATACATCTCATTAAAGCACTTTTTACTGCATTTTGCGCATTTTTTCACGCGTAATTCTTGTATAAACATTTTTCCTTTGGTAAAATGGTAAAAACTCTGAACACAAAATTTATGAATTTACTTTTGTGTACAAGATCGATAGTACATGATTCTTTGAAACAAATAAGGCAAAATTAATCAAGATCTGATATTTAAAAAAAAATTTATAAGCATTTTCAGGCAGTGGTTTTTAAAATTATTATAACATTACAAGACGATCTTTTATTTTGATTATATGATCATTAATTATTAACATCACAAGATGATCATAAGATGATTATATATTTTAATAATTCATAAAATTCGTAGCATAAACTTTTCTGAGTGTAATGGGAAAAATGTTTTTTAAAAATAAAAAAATAAAATAAAATAAAATCTGGAAGCACTCAGATTTTATGTTACGCCCAAAGGGACTTTTTTTAATGTTTTGTATGTTATCATTATTTATTGAATATCATGTTCTTCGCACGTAAACCACATAAAATTCAATTCAACAGAAATATCACAAAATATTTGAAAACAGCATACCTGTAGAATTTCCGCGTTGAAAATAAAAATTTATTTTCCGTACAGTGCTGCTATTGCTCGCTTCAAACTCTAAGTTTGTTAATCAAAAATTCGTTAAAGTTTTACAAAATATGAAATGGATTAAAACAAATTCGAAATTGAGCTCCAAGTGCTTGTGTTCGGATGGAGGATTACGTTATTGAAAATTTGATGGCTCTAGAAACAGTTGTTTTCTCACAGTGCAAGAAACATACATGTATTCATGCAGATTCTTCATTATTTAATTTCTTTAAATGTAATACAGGGCGATAATGTTTGGTGGCAACAATTTGCAATATGAAACGGACGTTTATAGTGAAATAGCGCAAAATGCCGTTTCGAAATTAATAGCCTTTCTGGGCTATCGCCCCTTTGGGCTAATAAATTAAATTCACGAGAAATAAAAAAAATCCTATGCAGAACTAGAAATAAATTTAAAAAAAAATCACCATAAAACACTAGCACAATTAATTATTACGGTTAAATACAATTTTAACATTAGAATAAATGTATAAAAATTATTAAGGTGTTAAAAGTGTTTATCACTATGATGTATTATGAAATATAATTGAATTAAAACTTCTTTATGGAAATTATGCTGTAATATTCACCTATAATTTTACAAAAGCAGCACAATTTAGAATTTTAAACAAAAACTTTGAAAAATTCATTTTTAGGTATTTTAGTATTTTTTACTTATTTACACCTATAAAAAGCATAAAAATTCTAAGAGAAAATTGGTTGTTTGAAATTTTTTGTTAGTTTAAATTTAAAATATAATTTTCCAAAAGTAGTAATTACAAATTTCGGTACAGCATAGGAAAAGTTAAAAAAATATACAGGCCTGAAAGTATGCAACAGCTTTATAATTATTTGGAACGTTAATTATGCTTGATAAATATGCTAAATTTTTAAAAATTAATCTCAGTTTCAAAAATAAAAATATGTCAAAATTCTAATTTGTGAAATGGGCGCTATAACCAGCTTTTTCTTGACAATTATACACTCTGCAATAGCCAACGATTGTTAGGTTTCTGCAAATCGTCCCTAGTCCTCCGGATGTGTTCAAGGGGACCGCCAGGAATGCGTCAGACGAGGGAGAAAACCCATTTGGGTTGGTCTATTTCTTATAAGGTCTATGGCTGCAATTTATTGTTCCCCGTAAGATCAAAATTATCCCATTTTTAGCCTTGTTTACATTTCGCAATACTTGAAAGTAAGGGAAACTGTCAGTTTTGGTAAATCCGATGTTCTTGTGGTTTCATCATACGTTGACTGCATATTTCTTTCAACTACAGCACGAAGATGCATCTTATCTTATCAATATGCGATGGTCTTTTGGACCCTGGCGCCTCTTGTGGTATTTCGAAATGTCAAAAGTCATCTCCGAGAAGTCCTCAAATGCATCGTTCTTAAGCCCTCCTCATTATGTTGTCTGCTGAAATCTCTGACGTATTTCTTTGCGTAATTTGAATAGCCCGAAATGTCTTAAACTTTTTTCACTCAGCAAATATCTCACCATTTTCAAACCACCAGTCACAAAACTGCTATCAAGAAACTGGATCAACGATCCCAAAACCACGACCACCAAATTTGGATTTACTTTAATACAGTAAAGGTACCTAACTAAACCCGATAAAATTGAAATAACCTGTTTGGCAAAAATTTCTGGCAGATAAAACGGTTGCCTCCCCTTCCTCCCCAAAACAAAACTACAGAAAATTTGAAATGATTCCACTGTTTTCAAAAAATGACGTGGTCTCAAGGAATGAAAGCAAATTCTTTTTTCAATGAAACCTTTTGTGTGAAAGGTATTATTAAATTTCACGAGATTATACGCACTGGCAAGGGAAGTGACGCGCTGAATTTCAGTTAATATTTTATGTTGTTAAGTCGGAATTTAGTTGCTTCACGGAGTTGAACAATAGGATTTTTTAAATTTCTTTTCAAAGTAGTGAATGCAAGATTATGAATGTAATTATTTACGCTATTTGTCTTTCTTTAAGATACATCCACTTGGCCATTTTATAAAGGTAGGCAATTTACGAAGTTTTGCTTTTATAAAAACTAAATTATGCATAGAGCTTGTATAGAGTGCGCCTTAACTAAATGTAACTTGTGACAAACCCTCCAACAGACGTGTAAACAACTTATGATTATGTCTAGTATGAAGCAGAATCTATGAAGGGTGTAAAAGACCCTTTTATTTAAAACTAATTAAGTGGAACAGAAGGCGCAACTAGTGCTTACAAATCAGCAAGCATTTAGGGCGTGAACTCAAACTTAGAATTTTAAAATAAATCCAAATAAGTATTAGCCAAAGTTACGCAGATGTATTTAAACGTGGTAGTTGGCTTTTAAGCCTACACGTGCGTAACAGCACTGTCGGCAAGAATCAAGCAACGCCGTAGATAGAACGCTTGACATAAGAAAAAAACTAGTAAGGTGGCCTTCAGCAGGCAGAACACTCTCTGACTAAACAATCTCAAACACTAACTTAAATACGTGCGAGCTAATTTGCATCCTGGCAGGGAAACGGAAACAGAAAAGCGACAGTACAGATTTAGAAAATAAAATAACTGCTTAATCAACATAAATAAACATTACAAACTTTTCAACATCTTTAGCTAGTTGCATCTTAGCTTTTAGCTTATCTTAAAAGAAAGCTTAAAAAAAGCTAAGCTTTTAGCTTATCTTAGCTAAAAGCTAAGAAGGTGCAACTAGTTTAGCATCTTAGCTTTTAGCTAGTTACAATACGCAAAAATTTAAGAAAGCTTGAAATGAGAAATTGCAAAGAAAAGTTCAATAAAGCTGTAAGTTCACACTCTTCTTTATCGCAAGGCAACACGAAGTATCGTAAAAGTAGCATCTTAAGTAATAGCGAAGTTTATGAAAGTTATAATGTGTTAAAATTTTATGCCCGGATCTTGTATGACTGATAGGATGTCTCCAGCTATGATATATATACGTATATATATATAGAGAGAGAGAGAGAGCAGTGATAACCAATTAAAACTGATCGTGGCCTGCCAAATCCATATTACCAACAGAAAGGCAGGTTTGAAATTTTTAAAGCTATATATATATATAATATGAGAAATATAGAAAGAGCTCTAGAATTCAGTGTTAAAAACATAGATGCTATCAACTGGTTATAAATTTATTCCTATATGAATGATTATACATTTTGCCTATAATTTACCTTAATGAAATTTTGTTTTTAAAATTATTTGACACGGGATTTAATGTAGATGAGTAGATTTCTTGAAAACCTTTTTCCAATGATTTTCAATCTATTTCCCTTTTTGTGGACAAAATTCGAAATATATTTTACAATGATTCCACGAGAAGATCTGGAGACAAATCGACTAAATCTTACATATAGCTTACTACGTAATAATGAACCATCAAAATGTACATAAATAAAGTTTTAACTGTCAATAAAATTTTAAAAATACATATAGAGGCTTTACAGGAGCCTTGTATTTAAAAGAAAAATTAGAAAACCCGTACAATACTTTAATATGTTACAGAGTGAATAAATAGTTCCTGACGGAAGTGTGAAAGCTGTAGAAAGGACCGAAATAAGCAGATTTTGCAATGGAATGTGTGAGCAGAAACGGCGCATTAAGGTTGAACACAGTGGCTGTTAAGTGATCAACTTTAAAAGCGTTCTGTTGGCCTAATCGTCTTACTAATTTCGAGTGGTATGTAATCTCCATAGAGAAGTAGAACTCTATAACATGCATTATATCTATAGGCCTGTTGCTAAAACTGAGCAGATACTAAAGGAAGTACAAAAAACGATTCTCGAGTACCTCCTTTGAGAAGCCGTTTTATGTTCGTCCTTAACTTCGTATATAAAGTGCATATCGGCAGGCTGCACATTGGGGTACCGATGCACACCGCTCTACGACAGCCGTGTACCACCTCAACCTCAGTGCTTTTATCAAACGCTTAACAGCGCCATGTATCACCTCAACGCACTATTTCCACACATATATTCCATTACAAAAGCTGCTTATTTCGGTCCCCTCTCCACGCCTGTACATTTTTGACAAACATTTTAATAACTTTCTTTATTAATAATAGTGTCGGCGTATAAAGAAACGTTATGATTAAATTAGCTACAGATAGAAATTTTAAATATCAGAATACACAAATAATAAAAAACAATTATTATTTAAAATTCTGCAGTGAGATTGTCAGGACTGAGTGTTCGGTGCATATTCTTGGAAAACATCTTTGTGAACTCCTTAAATCCTGATCTGGAACAGGGAGCTGAATGCAGCTATGTTCTGTTGTAGAATATTGTGATTAAGTGGTAGAAAAACTGCACTTTAAAGGGATTTATAACCCTCTTTTATTAAACCACAATTATTTACAACCACTTCCCAAATCGGGAGGGATACAGAAAATAACGACCGCCACTTGGGTCTAAACTGAACAATCAGATAATTTAAACTAAAGCTAAATAGAAATTAAACAGTTGTTGCTCACAGAGCTATGAACGCGAGGTTGGCCTCTAAACTAAATGGTGCGTAGCAAGATTTAACTAATACTGACGCACTTCGAATTATTTCAATAAGCAATCACGTAACAGCGCTACGGCTTAGAATTTAAATACTAGCTGGTCAGGCGAAAGTTGAATAGAGTAACAGTGGTCTGAGACTATAAGCTCTCTCACACTGAAAGGTTTCTACCTTTCGTTTAAATACTACTTGGCTCCACTTCAAATTAGCATAAAGCTAAAACGCGCGCTTATTCTAAAGGGAAGCTGAAATGAGAAGAGATAGACAGAGTCAAATTAAAATAAAACTTTGTTAGTTTAACTAAAACCTTACTAGATTAAAAAAAAAGTAAAAGAAAAAAGGAGGAGCAATACCTGAGAGTATATTCCACAGTACATTTTTTGTCAATTCTCTTCACTACTATAAAATTTGTTGACGAATCTTTAGCAGGCGTTTCAACAACTTTGGAATTTCCTATATAAGTGTCAGGAAGCCATATGTATTTTATTTCTTTGGCATTAATAATTATAGAATCTTCTGCTGCCTTTTCAGTATGGATCACGGATGAACTTTCGAAATTGCGTTCATCTTTCCAATCAAGGTGGAAAGAACATACATTTTTCGACACAGACCAATGATGCTTTAAAAAAAAGTCCAAACGAAAGTCCTAGAAATTAATGCAGATTAGAAACGTTCTTTCATAAAAAATAAAACAGATATAAAATAGTATAACATATTAAGTTTTTCTTTAATACTGTGCAAATGTGTTAATTTATCTTAATTAACACAATTTATTTTATGTTAAATCCTTCTTTTCCCTTTAACTGTTTCGTCTTCTCACTAGAAAATACAAATTAAATGAGTCTAAGTAACTAGCAGGAATCTAATAGGTTATCAAATCTGCTGACGTGCGACACTAAAAATTTTTTTTCCCGCTAAACGAGTTTTTCCCCGTATTAGTTTGAATGGGAGAGCTCCTAGCCGAAACAGTTACGGTTTGTTCCGGGTACTCAAGAGGCACATTTTATAATTGCGAGAACAATGTTTCTCCGTAAGTCAGCCAATGAGATACCACGAAAACGAGGATTCTTAGAAATGGTTCTTTCGACGCATAGTCAGGCTTCGTTCAGACTAAGCTTTGTGGCCATAAAGCTTCGTGGCTTAAAGCGTAAGGCTCCATTCACACGATGATTTTTCAGTCATAAGATATATAATCCGAGCTTTGTTGCTATACAGCCATGTTCTTGCTACGTGGCAAAACCTGATTTCAGGATTTTGCCTAAAAGTTCTAACATTTAAACTTTATGCCAACTTGGTATAGGAACTGACCAATCACAGCGAAGCAAATACGAACTGATATTCAGTCGACGATTGCGCTGAGTCAGCTACACATTTACGCATGTGCAAATTTACTTCCCTGATTGTTGACGACTTAAGCGCTGTTAAACAGGTGTGAACTTAACTGCTAGATTCACCGTAATGCCTTGATTTACATCTGAAAAGCCATTTTATAATTTTTGATTGGCTAATGTTAATTAAGCTAATTTTTCTCATATTCCCCACAAAAATGCATTACATCGATTGGATAGTTCGTGGAATATCATTATTTTTGTTACGTAAAGATAAATTTAGACATGAGACAGTTTAATTTGTAAATAGATGAACTATTATTGTGTAGGCGGTAAATGAGTTAAGTTATTGTATAGGAGGGAATAAAGCTTTGATTAATCTTCTTAGTTGCAGCAGCTTCAAGCTGAAGTTCAATAAATATTTTAATTACATTAGTACGTTTGCTGGTATCAATTTCTGTTGTACGATTTTAGGATACGACAGGACGAAAAATCATTTGTAGTTCATTAAAATTACTAATTGTTTAGACTAAGTATAATTAGATGGTGACTTTATAGCTGAATGTCAGATGACATTTCATCTCTAGTTATAAAGATCCACCATCAAGAAAATATGTTTACCTAAGAGGATACCGAACAACTATCGACCCTGTTTATGTTCACTTTTGACAAATCGGAACTGATGCTTATTTCTCAGACTCTACACACAAACTATCTATTTTTATTTTTAAATAAGAATCCAACTGAAATGTGAATTTAGTAATGAATACAACTATTACACTAATGCTAATATTCTTATCCTTTACAAAAAATAGTTCTTGCAAGCGTATGTTAGGTTATCAAATTTATATTGAATTGAATTGAATTATTTAATGTAATTAACCCATGCGTAGAAACTATGTGTCTATGTTCCAAAAGTAGACTAGCAGCTGCAATTAATATCTAGGCTTTATTAAATTTAATCACAGAACTGCGAAAATTTTCAGTGCTTTTATTTCATTTGTATACAGGAAAAGAATTAACTTTGTAAAACTAGAGGAAAGCGAAATAATATTTACATTATTATTTTTATTTATTATATTTAAATAAAGTCCTATTAATACGAGAAAGGAAATAAGCTTAAAGTAAGGGAAATAAAATTTAAAAAACAAATGTTCAGCTTAAAAAAATATCTGCAACTCATCTGATTTTGTTAAAATATATATTTTATACGAGAAAGTAATTTTACAACTTCATATCCTTAGATTTTAATGTTTACTACCATACTAGTATAGCTTACTACTTTCTAATTATTAACATTACTAAGTGACGGACATTCGCATCCATCGTCATTCATTTAATTAATGCTGGTTTGACTCCTGACTAAAGAAGAACTTCTTAGCTATTTAGAAATTAAGAATCTATTTAATTTTTAGATCTCGCATGTAAAACGATGAGCTGTAAATTAAATCAGACTAATATAATGCTTTATGTTGAGAATGTCAAGGGAAAACGAACTTAAAGAAAACGAATGATAAATTACTGTAGAATTTGTTTTAGCAGAAGCGCTTTCAACTCCTCTTGAAATTGGAATAGAAGCATACCGATGTAAAGTTTAAAACTGTATCCAGCTCAAAGAAAAAAAAAAAAAAAAAAAAAAAAAAAAAAAAGAAAAGAAAAATCTGAAAGGTTTCAGATTTTAAATTACGCCCAAAGGGGCGTTTTTTTTAACATTTTGTGTGTTACTTTTAATTATGAAATATCATGTTCTTCGCACTTAAACCATAAAATTCAGTTCAATGCAATATGGCAGCAATATGGCAAAATAATTTTAAAATGAGTCTATCTTTAGAATTTCCGATACACAGTTCCGTGCGCTAGAGAAAAAAAGGTTGGTTTTTTTTTCTTTCCCCCTCCGTAGAGTGTTGCCATTGCCCGCTTTTAAATCGTTTGAGTTTGTTCATAAAAAATTCGTTAACGTTTTACAAAATATGAAATAGATAATAAAACAAATTCCAAATTCCAAATTTTGGCTTCCAGATGCGCGTATTTGGGTGGAAACGTACGTTATTCAAAATTGGATGGCTCTAGATACTGCTGTTTTATCACATTTGGAGAAATATACATACATTTATGCAGATTCTTCATTATTTAATTTCTTTAAATATAATACACAGTTGCAGTATTTGGTAGCAACAGTTTGAAAAGTGATACAACGCTTTTAGTGATTCGACCCAAAATCGCAAAACGAAAACAATAGTCCTTCAAGGACAAAGCCTCTTTGGACTAAAAATAAAAAAAAAAAAAATCTGAAAGATTTCAGATTTTAAATTATGTCCAAAGGAGCGGTTTTTTTTTAAACATTTTATGTGTTACCGTTATTTATTAAATAGCATGTTCTTCGCCCTTAAACCATAAAATTCAATTCAAGAGCAATACCGCAAAATAATTTTTAAATGAGCATATCTTTAGAATTTCCGATACACAGTCTCACGCGCTGGAGATAAAAAGCTTTTTTTTTTTCGCCGTAGAGCGTTGCCATTGTTCTCTTTTAAATCGCTTGAGTTTGTTCATCAAAAATTGGTTAAAGTTTTACAAAATATGAAATCGATAATGAAACAAATTCCAGTTTTCAAATTTGGGCTTTCAGATGCCCAAATTTGGGTGGAAACGATCAATATTCAAAATTTGATGGCTCTAGGTACCGTTGTTTTATCACATTGCGAGACACATACTTACATTTATGGAGATTCTTCATTATTTACTTTCTTTCAATATAATACACGGCGATAATATTTGGTGGTAACAATTTGAAAAGTGAAACAACGCTTTTAGTGAATCGATGCAAAATGCCAAACGAAATTAATACAGTGCAGACTTCTGTGCAAATTGCCCCTTTGGAGTAAAAAAAAAAAAAAATGGGACGGTTCTATATCGCCCGTTCTGCTGGGTCGATTGACGAAATTCAAATTGTGTTTTTTATGTCTCAAAAGCGGGACTTGGTATACATGTTAGATATATATAGCATTGTTTTAATATAGGTACTTTGACACAAAATCGGACTTTTCCTGAAATGACATGCCAATTTCTGTCCCTATTTCTATTCTACGATACAAATCATGCCTAACTATTGAAATTTGTAAAATTTGCTGCGAAATTTGTAAAATTTGCTGCCAAATTTACGGAGAAATTTAAAAATTTATCTGGGAGCAATTTTTTCAGTTTGCATCAAGAATTATTCACTTGGCGAACTACTTAATTGAACGCAAACCATTTTCCTTTTCTTTTTTACTTTGTACACTAGCTGAAAAAAAGTTCACGTTCATTACTTTCAAGTAATTTTAACAAAGTGCGTAAACCACATTTGGCGTTATTATCGTTTGTAACGAATATGTCAAATTTCAAAACAAGCCAATATATAAATTCACGTGTATCTTAGGAAATTTTGAATAAAAAACTCTAATTTAAAGTACAACTACTGGTGTTAAAAATATGGTGTTAAAAATTTTATAGGTTATAATACAAAAATTGTTTCGAAAAATTTATAAAAATTATTTTAAAATACAAATTTTAAAAATAAATCATAAAAAATGTGCGAAATATATTTAGATTAAACCCAAATATCGAATTTTGGAAGGAGGAATCAATTAAGTTTAATAAAAAAAAGGGAAAGTAATAAATATATATTAAATTCAATTAACATTAGGAGCTAAAATTTTGAGAGCTAATTTTTTAAAAACTACTCGTCGTATTTTCATAAAACTTGGCATTTCGGCATAATTTGAGTCATAGAATCGAAATATGGAAAAGCAATTGTCATGTCATTTCAGAAAAAGTCCGATTTTGTGTCAAAATACCTATATTAGTATAATGCTATATACAAATCTAATACATATTCTAAGTCACGCTTTCGAGACATGAAAAACGCAAGATGAATTTCGTCAATCAGCCCAGTAGAACGGGAGATATATTGAACTGTCCTCCCCCTTTTTTTTCCGCAGTGTACATTGGTCAATTTTAAACTCTCTTTCAATTACCTAAGTTTTCGCTGATTTTCGTAAGAATAACACTTCATGTTATTTATATTTTTTCTCTCTCATATACATGTTTTTTAAGCTTTACATATGTATATTTTAGGCATTTATTTACTTGATTACGGGGCGTTTTATGTTCGGAAGTATTCTAGATTCGTAATATGTATCAAACGCAGATATTTTAACTTTACTTTGTCAAATTATGTTCAGGAGTAATACTTTACGAATAAACTGAATGATTACTCCAATTGCACAAAGCAGTAAAATATTCAGATCATCAATAAATAAGTTGATTTTTTTCGGTGATTAAAATTAATTAAGCCTTAAAAACATGGATAAAATAAATGGATTTATCCTTACCATCGTGACAGGTCTGAAGGAATTTAGGTCTTCCAGATATATCTCTGTATACACAATAAGTGGATTTCCTAAATGAAGAGAAATGTTCATAAGAATTATATATTGTTGCGTGCGTACGGGTTCGTAATAGATTGAATGCACAAGTCCGATAAAAGGTGAATAAAATTTATTCTTATCGCAAGAAATATAACAAAACGCTGGAATATTCCTCAGAGATATTTGTAGAATATCACAATATCACGCAATATAATTAGTAGCTTAAATAATAAGTACTTTAAACTACTCAAAACGTTAAAACACAACAAAATGCAAATAGAAAGCTAATCCAATCTCACCGCCAATTTGCAAATAAGTAACAACAGCTAGATAAACAACAACTGAACTGAGTTGTCTCTCTCCGGCTTTTTAACCAGTCGCGAGAAAGTTCTGGTAATTTCTGTTTTCTCGAGATTTCTCGAGTAGAATTACGGTTACGACACAGAAGTCAGTTTAACTGTAAATTACGAGATATCTATTTATTAAATGTTAAATGCACGTGCTCCTGTATTTTTACTTTTCCGGTTTTTGCTTTTTCCTATGGCTTTCTCTTAAAATATGTCTCGTGCTACATTGTACGGGATATAAAACAGTTTTAATTATAATTCTACTAAAAACTGCTAACTAAGTACAAAATCCGTAACAATATTAGTAGTTTAACTGAATGAGACATTGGTAAATAAATATTTTTAAGAAATAAAAATTTAGTGATTTCATGAAAGTATTATAGCTTTGAAATCTCCCTGTGGCATTTTGTTCTAAATTTTATGATACAGTTGTTTATATTCTGAATTTCCACATACCTCCTATTCGATTCTTCTCAATAATTCAGTTAACTGTTTTAACGCTTTTAATATTCTTTTAGCCTATCATTCTCGCAAAAGGCACTGAATTCCTTTACATCACAAGCCACATGTTTGCCTTAAAAAAATTTCAGTACCTTTCTAAGCGATACTTCAATAATTACATTACTCACAATTCATACAATTGTAAATGAAATTTACAATATCATTGGCGTTCAATAGCAAATATAGAAAAGGAGACAATATACTTGATTGATCAAAATATTTGTAATCAGATTGTCTGTCATAGTAACTTTGTAGAAATTCGGTTCTTTGGAGGCTGCAAAATCTTCACCGTCTGATAAAAAGAGGCATCGGCATGGAAAATTTTCTCTGACTGGAAACATCTCGGCTGGGAGAAGAGATAATATATTGCGGAGAAAGCCAGATGAGCGAGAATGGAGAGAGTCTCATCTTGGACAATTTTCTTCACGGTGTGTGGGAAAATATCAATCTCGAAGCAACAGGTACTCACTTGACTCATGGAGACCTCTGATTAGTTTCATAAGCATTTTAATAAATATTTTCAAAGTATTATTCACTCACGCTGTAATTATAACTCAGAGCCCCATCACTGGGCGTGTTGTTAAGATCGCTGACTACTTGTAGTTCAACTCGAGTTTGAACTTGGGCAACAAACGGCTGGCTACATTGGTGCTTTTCTTGGTTTCCCGGTGAGTATCATGGGCACGACTCAATTTCCTTTAGAAATTCCTCCACGAAGGCATTCCTTCCCTTAGGTAGACAGCCTTTATGTGATTCACCGTATATAAGCAATCCAACCAAATAACCTTACCTAACAATTCAGAAAATAATGATGGATGCTGCTTACAAATATCCACGATAAATATCAACTAAAGTAAAATGGTTAAGCCATTTTACATGCCGCTGTGTGTTTCCGGTTCTTGCACATCTGTAATAATACAGAGAACTTGGCTTTGCGCGCGTGTATCGCATGCAGAACAGACGACAGGTCCGAGCCACGAAATGTAGCACACATGACGTCTGAACGGGACCGATGCTCACTTCGAAGCGACTTTTTTTCTAGTTCGATTTAAATTGATTATTATAAGTCTCATAGAACAAACTTTAAGGGGTGATAGAACAAATTTTAAGAGGTGATTGAACAACCAGAAGAAAAACTCTTTTCACTACAGAATGCATGGTCGAGCTTTAAATGCAAAAAATAAAATTAATGCTGAAAAAATAACGATGGTGCACGTCAAAATCGTCGCTTTATACGCACGTCTGAAAGTGTTCATGTCTTTGCGCTGTGAAAGGGAAGACAACAATCACCCTAAGATTACCCACACCATTTTAAGACGAAAACTGTTTGTCAACCCTTAAAAGTTTATATCATTAATTTTTAAGTGCCCTTTATATATTCATTTAATGTTGAAACGATTTTTTGTGGATTTCCTGCACGTATCTCCGTTTAATAAATAAACTAATAGTCTCAGAATTGCACTATGATATAGAGAGGACACCATTTTCAAATTAAGTTTATTATAAATCTTTAGCATTGTCTACTGGTTTTTGACCATTTTTCAAAAATCAATCAATACTTTTTAGCATAGTATGTCCGTTACTTAAAATTTTCAACGTCCAAAAATTTATTTCTTATAAACTTTTGAAATTTTCCCAGCCTATAGATCAAACGCTTCATCTTCTTTTAAAGCAAAACTCATAAGTAAATGTTAATTAGATGATTTTCTACCCTTTTATCTAATAAATCACATAAAAATTTTACTGCTTTTGGACTTCATTTGCAATGAATCGGTTTACACATTTTTCACCATGGAATTTTTGAGATGTAACGCCACTGATATCAAGACCTAAGTGTACTTAACAGTTTGCTT
>KK122309.1:313729-338987 GCA_000611955.2 Stegodyphus mimosarum
TTTCTGCTTTTTCGAAAGGTAACAACAGAGTTAAGCAGCAACTCTTCTTCATTGACACAATATTTCTCTGGAAACGGTCCACTCCCAATACATTTGCACCGCTTCCGGCGCAGTACACAGACCTTTGTGCCCGAGGTAGGGAAGGAACAGCGGAACACTATGTATGCCGCTAACACTACTAGTAACAGATCTTGCACAAAATAAAACTTGCTCAGTCATTATATATTGTGCCACTGCCTACTCAGCCATGTCAGGCTATATGCAGCCTGCCCCAAACCAGTCCATATTGTTAAGTTTCTCACAGCAAAAGGAGTAGAGGGGTGAACTCTCCTCTATGTTCAACGCTGTTACCCATATCAACTTTGTACATTGTTCAGTATTGCTGTGTTTATTTTCAATTTGATTGTTTGTTAACTGCCCCTATGTCTAGATGACATACCCTCTTACATAAGCTTACGCACTAGGTGCAATTTAACTGCTCATACAACGCTGTTACAACTTTGTTTTTCCCTGATTACTCAAAGTGATGCATGTGCATGCGTGTGCACTCAAAAAGATGTGTCTTCTGTAAATCAAAGTGTCCAATCATCATTAATTAGTTTTCAGGTTATATGCTGTCGGTTCAACAAAACTCATCCCACTTTTATAGTTCTAGAGTGTCTATCAAGGAGTTGGCTAACATCCCGATCTAACACCTCCTGGTTGGAGGTCATCTCGAGAGGTGACCAGTTGAAGTAAAGGTGAAATTGAAAGCCACGAATGCTCTCGTGATGCGCTAGTCTTGTCTTACTACGGCCTGAAGCTCTCTTTCATGTATGCGTTTGATGAAGTTCTCTAAATATAATTTTCGTTCAAAATTTTACACTTGTAGTTTGTTATTAACAAAGGGGAGGAATTTTCATATGTTATATTTGCAATTTCATTTATGACAAGAATGCAGTCGTCTGTGCAAAATAGTTTTCGTTATTAATTTTTGTTTTCATTTTCAATCCAATTTGTTTCTCACCAATCTTTATGCACACACAGAACTGCGCTTTTGAGAATAGCTGTGCACTTTACCAATTCATTGACACCGCACCTTATTGAAGCCAACAGCTATGACACTTTTTGATAGAAACTACAACTGACTTTTGATACACAAAACTTAGTTTTCTCCAATTTTCAGCTTCAGATATTCGTATAAAACTAAAGAATACCTCCGTTGGTATTAAGAAATATAAGAGAAGCAAAGCTGTAATTATAACTCCGATATGTATCACAAGAAACAATTACATACAGTCCGAGGTGAGCTACAAAGATTTTACAAAAGATGTCGTGTTTTATCTTACCAAAAAAAATACCATTTACAATTAAATATTTTAATTTTGCAGAAATAGAAAATACAGCTAACTGTGCAGGAACAAAAAATTTTAAAATTAAAAAATTCTTAAAATTTTAAATATATCACAAAAGTTTCGTAAAATAGTAAAATTTGTAATGCTGCAGAATTTTTACCAGAAGTTGCCGTACACTGTTTTTTATTTCTTGATTTTCTAGTATGTTCTAAGGCAGTGGTGTCCAACCTTTGGCCTATCGCGAGCACATTTTGAACTCAAAAATTGAACGCGAGCCATATACAAGATGCTTTTCGAGCACCAACAGATGGTGCTGTTTTTCATTTAATTTTCTTTTGGTGCATGTATATATACATTTAAGAATTTTTATATCTTTAAATACGAAAAAACATACTAGATTTAATTTTTTGAAATTAAAGATAAGCATTTTTTTCATTTAAAATAAATTAACAGTTATTTCATAATATATTTTTATTTTATAATTTTTTTGAAAGAAATATAAAAAAATTTCCTTTTTAAAAATTGTCTGCTTTGAATTTGAAAAACATATTTTTACAACAAACGTCAATATAAATACATTATTGAAATAGTAGTAATTTAATTCTTTTTTAATTTACCAACATAAAAACCTATTTTAAATTTTCAAATTACAAAACTTATAAAATATATTTATTTAATGGTAACCGTTAAATAATGGGAAAGTAATACAGAATTTTGCAGTTAAACTGTGATACGCTTCATTACTAAGTGTGCAGTTAAAGTCATATTTAATGTAAAACAAATACCTGATAATTAATGAGAAGGCTGGCATCGCTTGTCTTCAGCCAGTTTATTGTACTCCGGTACATATGTTGTTAAAGCCAAACTCATACAGTCATTCAAGTGTTTATTTGTAATTTTCGATTTACATTTTGTCTTTAAATGTTTCATGGTCGAAAATTCACTTTCACAAAGATAAGTAGATCCAAAGTAGGAAAACAGTCTCAGAAAAGTTTGTTTCATAAGAGGATATTTTCTCTCATCAACAAGGGTCCAAAAATCACTCTGCGGAAACCTTACTTTTAGTTGCAAATCTGACTGAAAATCTATAATTTCCATTTCCAAAACATCAACATTTTTGTTAAACATAATTCCAATCTTATGTGATACATCTGAAATATAAATTTCGGCAAATGGGTTTGAGATGAATAATAATATTCGTTGAATTTTATTTAAATCAGAGAAGCGGAGTTCAAAATTATTTTTCAGTGCATTTAGGTTTTCCGAGTATTTCTTCGTTTCAATTGCCTTGTGGTTACTAATATGGCTTGATAAATTCTGAAAATGAGTGAAATTGTTTTCTTTCATCTGATTTAACCACAAATTTAACTTTATCTGAAAAGCAGTTACTGTCCCAGTCAATTGAAAAAGGATTTTTCCTTTTCCCTGGAGATCTTCGTTCAGTTTGTTTAGTTTAGCTGTTATATCCGTGAGAAAATACAGATCGGATAACCAATTACTATCTTCCAATTCCTTTTAACTTTCTATTCCGGATTCCAAAAACTGCTTTATTGGCGAAAGAAGTTCTACAAATCGTTGAAGTACTTTTCTCCCGCTGAGCCATCTAACATCGGAATAAAGCAATAAGATTCCATGTTCGCTATCAAAGTCATCAGTCAGGAATTTAAATAGTCTGCTTTGAAGTGGTCTGGCGCGGATATAATTCACGATTTTTACAACTACAGTCATAACATGCTCATAATGCAAGACTTTTGTACATAGTACCTGTTGATGAATAATACAGTGATAATGAAAAAAATTTGGAAATTCAGCGTCATTCTTACACAATGCAATGAATACAACAGTGGAACCAGTCATGGCAAGTGCTCCATCGGTTGTTATGGACATAAGTTTTTGAAGGGGCAGATCAAATTCCTTAATATAATTTTTAATATTTTCTTTAACACCAGCATTTCCTTGAAGCGGCAAAACTGCAAGTAAATCTTCTTTTACCGAGCAATCATTAAAAATCATTCTTAAAAATATGCTTAATTGAGCAGTATTGCATATGTCTGTTGATTCGTCACACTGCAAACTTAAAAAAAAAACGCATTTTTTCATTTCGTTTTGCTTTCGATGCTCGATATTTTTAGCCGTTGATTCTATTCTACGAGTAACAGTATTTCTTGACAATTGAGAATTTTCAATGGCTGTAATTATTTCTTTTTTATTTTTAAACTCTTGAAATCATGTTTCTGATGCAGCGACCATCGCTTCTTTAATTCTATTTCCATCGTCAAATGGTTCCTTGCGCACTGCAAGGGTGTTTGCAATCTTGAATGGAGCAACTGTAGCGGCTCTTGATTCCGTTGCAAACTTAAGCCCCGTTCACATGCAACGCTCCTTC
The DNA here is from genome assembly GCA_000611955.2 of Stegodyphus mimosarum. Lineage (NCBI taxonomy): Eukaryota > Metazoa > Arthropoda > Arachnida > Araneae > Eresidae > Stegodyphus > Stegodyphus mimosarum. The sequence continues at coordinate 317,450 of KK122309.1, forward strand.
GCACAGCTGCCGTTAGCAAGAGGAGAAAAAGGAGACAGGAAGGAGTCTTATTTTTAGGATTTGTTCAGAAGACCGCCGTCTTCCTTCCCCTTACACATACGCCACTGTGCGAATTGTTTGATTTCTAATAACTGTTTACACATTTTTAACGTTGTTTAGTGTTGTTAATTTCGTAATCGGTACTTCCGCAATTGGTGCCGGAACTTTCGTAATGGTTCCTGAAAAATTCGTGCATTATAATTTTTATAATTATAATTATTATTATTTTATAGGCTTTTATTTAGCTCACTCTTGGTGCTTTACGCTATGATTAAAAGATGGCCATCGATTTTTAAATTGTTTCCCAATAAGAATCAAATTCAAATTTTGCACATATACTGCTTTTGGATGTGGAGTCACGATTTTGATTTTTAGAGGGTTAGATTTTTTTTTCCAAGTTTTTCTTCTTTAAAGTTGAAACGATTTTTTGCCAATATTTGCGTTAAATAAACTTCTTTGTACCATAAGACACAGTGGGAAAAAATTAAGTAAAAATTTTAAGGTAATTTTTTTTGTTGTTTTGTTTTGGGAGAATTTTTGAAAATCGCTCGTATTTTTAGAATTTTTAACACCTATTAATTTTAAAATTTCGTATCTAAATATATATCGGGTACAAACTTCCGAAATTTTTACAGGTTATAAAACAAACTTTTCGCACTTATCAAAATTATAAATGAAATTAATAAATTAAATGGATGATTTTTTACTTTTTTAAACGATATGCAATGAAGCAGAATGGGAAATACTGGTTTTTCTTGGGAATCATTTCGAAACATCAGTTTCAAAGTAATAATCTCATTACACCACACTATTTTCATGACATTATTTACACTATATAATTTGTTATTGTTGCGAGGTGTTAGTTCAGCGTGAGATCGGAGGTATTTCCGAGTTAGCTTTCTCTTAAGATGCGCTTTGCACTGCTTTGTTTTAACGTTCTTAGTAATTTAAAGCGTAACTACTGAGTACACTTTGTGATATTTTAAACACTTGTACGAGTATTTCTGTGGAAAATTCCAGAACTTTGAAGTGTTTAGGTTGATAAAATAAATTTAATGAAACTATTATCGGACCTGTGTGCAATGACAATCATTTACGAACTATTATCAATCTATTACAAACCTGTACGCATGCAAAAATATTATAATTAATTCATGTATTAAAATTGTTTTGAACGTGTTTCACAAAACAAAAACAGATAAAGAAAAATTCTACTTGCATTTTATGATTTTTTTGCAATCTTTCTGGCCAAGTAAGGTTTTAAATAAATGCTTGCAATTTAGATTTATATTAACCAAATGTATGAATAGCACTAGGTTTTATTTACATATATTTATGTACTGAAATTCAGTAATAAAATTTGTAGGAAGTTTGAAATGATTTAATGATTATTTAGACAGTTTGTATTCTTTAAACTGCATTTTCTCAGTTTTAATTTTTTCTATAAATTCTTTTACTTTAAGTCCTAAACCATATACAGGTATGGACTAAATTATTTGATATTTTTACTGCTTATTTAAAATTATATACTTTATAGAAACAAGGATGGGTTTTGCAAAATACTGAAAAGAAAAATTATTTGAAATGAAAATGTGACGGAGATCATATTTGTTTTAAAGATTTTACATGGAAAAGTGTTTTTACTTTTTTTCTCAGAAACTAATGCATTAATTGCAAAATCAGTCCTTGAAGTTATTAAGAATAATAAATACAATAAAAAAATCTGGGGGGAACACTGAAAATTGTAGGAGAAAGAAAGACATTATAATTATTAAATTTTTATTAAAAATTTATTAAACTAATTAAAAAGCTATTTCTTTGTTAAAAATTGTAATAATTTTGTCGTACAAAAAACATTTAATAATATTCATAAAAAGTAGATGAAAGTTCCTTAAAAAAAAAGAATCATTCAAAAGGTACCGAGCCCCTTGTCTCGTTGAAACCGATATGCGCATCTGAACGCCTTAACTTTAGTTTTAATTTCAATGATATATCTGAAATATCCAGCATCAGATAACCTTGTCTGTGCTCGTTTATAAATATCCGTATCTCGTACAGTTCCATCTATTTTTGGGGAGATGCTATCACATCCGCAGACATCTATCAATGCTACTGTTTCGCTGACAGTCTAGCGAGCACGTCAGCCATGTTACTTACTAAAATTAAGTGAACCGCGCAATCTCGCAGTGCAGTACGGGAAATCTCCCCATTTGACCTGCCCCAGAGAGGTAGGAGCATTCTAGCAAATTCTACTTCCAATCCTGAGAAGCAGTAAATGCTTGTTCGCCATGTGAATGGGACACGTTGGAAGAACCGGTTTTCTCTGCCGGTCGAATCTGCTCTTGTGAACGGGGCTTTAGTGAATATTAATGCTGATTTCATTTCTTTCACTTTACATTTTCTAAGTTTCTTCCCCCCCCCCCGGGGGTCGACGTAGAGAACTCTGCGAAGCTACTGGCTAGGATCTGTACCTAGGCAGTCTCGGCCACGGGGGTATACAAATTATGAACCTGGTGGTTCTGGGGACTCCGGAAAGGTCACTTATTGGCCGGCCCGGGGTTCTGGCATGTCTTAGAGCTGGGTGGTTCTAGTAGCCCGGGGTTCGCCCTGGGTATGCTGGGTAATGTCCCCCAGCGACGGGCTCGCCCGTGCGACTGGTGGGTAGCAAATTGACGACCAGTGACGCCCCAAATTGGGTGCGTTGCGCCAACCCCTCAAGGTTCCGGGAAAGAGGTTGAACCTCGGCCTCGGTTCTGCGGGGGGAAGGACCTGTAGTGCAATTAAGTTTGCGGAGCAGGGAATGCCTATATGTTGTTGTTGTTTACATTTTCTTAAACTGCTGCCCATAGGAAATTCAATATCATATGTTTTATGAACTGTGGTAAAATGTCGTTCCACGCTGCATTTTTTTTGGAATCGCAGGTGTTGAGCCACAAATCAAACAAACACATTTGTTTTTTTTTGAATGAATAAAAAAAAATTCTTTTCCCAATCTTCTTGAAAATTATATGTTCGTTGCTTCTTTTTCTTAAATTCATAATCAACCATAATTTGGGTGCCTATTTAAATAGAAAAATTTCTCGCAAAAACATTATTGTAATATTATAATAAAATCACCACAAGCAATCAAGGAACTCAAAAAAGTTTCTAAACAAGCGTGCTTCACTGACCTCCACGTTGAACTCAATTACGTAAACTTAAAGCTACAGTAACATTTCAAAACATAGCTTAGAAAAAACCTCTAGCAAAAATAAAATTATAAAACGAGTTATGATGTATAAAAAAACTAACAAAAATATCAGCGTTTTAGTAACTGAAGCCCAAAAGATAAACACGTTGACAGCTGAATGCTGACGTCAGCCCTTTAAATTGGCAAAATAACGCCTGACTGACTATTTATATTTGATCATAGAAACAAAACTACTGCAGCTATATGGAAGAGAGTGGTTGCAAAAGAAGCGGAAAAAAATTAGCTTTAAGGTGAACGAAAATTAGAAAATTCGATTTTTTTGAGAATTTAAGTCGGGCTGGTGAGCACATACAAAACGATCAACGAGCACACTTGTGCTCGCGAGCACAAGGTTGGGCACCGCTGCTCTAAGGTCTTGCAATAATATGTCGGCAATTTTTTAAATAAGGTTTAAGATTAAATTCTTTTAAACTTTTTCCAGCTAAGAAGCGTGTGATTAAATATGAAACATATTGTACAGTCAAAGAAGATCTTACCGTGGTTGTATTTTTTATCGAGTTGAAAACTCTTTCACCTTCATTGCTATTAAACTCAAAAATAATGCTAAAAAATAAGCAACAAACTCTAAGTCGACTGCATGAAGGTGGACTGTAGGCCCGATGACCTGTGATTTGTGTTCTTTTGTACCATCGCATGGCAGAACGCGGTTGAATTTGGTTCTTGAACATAGCAGTTCGACACCAGAGCAGTGGGACCACGTACTCTTAACGGTTGAGTTAACATCTAGAATGATTCTCGCAACGATATGGCGAGAGCCGGGGACACGCTATCGGGTTCTAAACATTGTCGAAAGAGACCGTTGCCGAGAAGAAGGCTTACTTTTATGGGTTGGGATAGCAACAAACTGCCCTCTACGGGATTCCTGGTCGAAATTCTAGACCCTCTTGTGCGTCCTTTTACTGCTGCAATGAGTACCGCCGCAATACTTATGAACGATAACGCCGGCTTGCATAGAGCTGGAGTGGTACTGAGTTGTCTGGAGAGTGTAACCATTTCATATCTGCCATTGCTTTCTAGCTCACCGGACCTAAATCCCATACAGCATGTGTGGGACATATTGGGACGATGGATAGCAGGTCGCAGTGGGCCACCAGGCTCGTTCCATGAGCTTCGACATGCATTACTACAGGAATGGTCGCTAGTGCCACAACAAACGATCAGCGACAATATTGCCAGCTTGGCTTGCCATTGTCAAGCATGCATTTCAGCTAGAGATTCTCATACCCGTTTTTAGGGTGACTCTTCGATTGCTTATTCTTCCGACCCATTTGGTCTTTGGCGATGTGATGGTCGTAATACATGTATTTTTGGATGCCTTTGCTTTACTTTTGCGATGTGGTCTAATAATGTCACATCAACCTCTTGGGTCAATTTCACGTATAGCCATTAAATAGCTTTTGCTTTATTCCGTGTTCTCCCTTTGTTGCTAATTTTTATTGTATTTTTTTTTTACTTTGTTATAGCGATTGTACCCGGAACGAATTTCTTTATAGCTTTCTTTGTACTGTTTAGCATTTCGTAATGCATTGTTCCTGTTAAAGCCATTTCAGCGAAAGACCAAAAATCAAGTAAGATCATGTTTTTATAGGAAACTGAATTTTTAGCATCTTTTTTTACCCTTTTGGCCCTGGGCGTGTTGCATCTTCTATGCTACATATCTCTAGATAAGAAATAAAAACAATTGCTTTTAATTCTTCATCGTTGAGTTCTTCTCAATTTTGATTTTTTTATTTTATAATTGTTTTGTGTCATCAATGTATTTACGACACGTTTCAGTAATTTTTCTATATGTAATTTGTAAAATTTATTCTGGCTTTCAGTTATTAAGCCTTCAATTTCTTTTAATATAAAATCATTTATTTGTTTTAAGCAAGGGAAAGACGAACAAAGTGCCCGCAACTTACAGAAAAATTAATAAAGGACTCACGCGAGCCCCCTTTGGCTTACCACTGCAAATAACCCTATACATGCTTATTTGTTTTCGGTGTCTGTAATTGAGAGTAAGTGAGTTATTGCATTTAACATTTTAAGAGATCCATATGCCACTTAAAGGAATTGTTAAACGTTTTATCAGGCATGAAAGATAATCTGTCTACGTACGGTAAAAATCGCATTACTTTTCAACTGGATGTTAGATTGAACTGGAAGATTTATAAGCAATATATCATAATGACGCAATAACGTTTGAGTAATAATGCGAGACCTGACATGCCAAAATTAACAGGGAAGAAGATAAAGTTTTAAAACTCACTCAGTTAAATCTGCAAATAAAATAGGATAACATCAGATAAAAATTTGTTGCAAGGCAGGAATCAACGTGAATTGAAGTTCTCTTTGCAAAATTAGGAGTTGACTGGTATTTGAGTTATACATTTTGCATTGGTTTCTCTGAAACATGTTAAACACATGAAAAGGGCCAGAAAAAGAACTAGAATGAAAAAGTAACTTTTCTAAGCAGTTTCTCTATATGAAACTTTTGTGTGTGTTTTTGTGTATATATATATGTATATATATATACATATATATATATATATATATATATCTGTAAATGGTGATGGGTATGAAGATACTATGGATAATGGGTATGAAAAACAGTTTGTCTATTAACCATTTGTGACTGAGAAGATAATCCTACATGGTTCATAAGATTTCAAAACGTTAAGAAGTGATAAAGAGTATATGGCACAGATACCACTGAATGACACCAAACTACCTTGAAACTGAATCCTGTAGGTAAAAAATAGAATGTTCGTTGACGGAAACCAAAACCTAGTCTAAGGAAGTGTTAAAAGTAGCCATATTTAAATATTGGATTAAAACTACACTAAATTAATGCAAGAGTTAATACTTTCAATGCCAAAGCGAATCCTCGCTTTCTTGAAAGATAAATGTGCAAGGTTTTAGTTAAACTAACCAAGTTTTATTTTAATTTAAATCTTTCTATCTCCTCTCTGTTTCAACTTCCCGTCAGAAGTACTATTTAAACCAGAGGTAGAAACCTCTTAGTGTGAGAGAGTTTTAGTCTCAGATCACGGTCATTCTGCTCGACGTTCGTCTGACCAGCTAGCAGCTAAAATTATAAGCCATAGTGCTTACTACGTGATTGCATATTGCAATAAATTGAAGTGCGCTAGTATTAGTAATTCTTGCTACGCACCAGTTGGTTAGAGGCCAAACTCCACGATTTGCTCTGCGAAGCAAAGTTTAAATACATTTCTATTTTAGGTTTAGTATTAAATTTATTTGATTGTTAAGTTAGGCCCAAGTGCGGTCTTTTACTTTCTGTATCCCTCCCGAGTTGGGAAGTGTGTAAATAATAGTGATTTAATAAAAGGAGGATTTTAAATCCCTTTCAAGTGCAGTTATTCTCCAGCACAGCATCTACACCAGAACAAAGCCAACATATTTTTCAGCTCACTGTTCCAGAGCAGGACTGTAGTTCAGAAGGAGTGACTTCACCATGTTCCCTAAAGCTATGCACAGAACACTCAGTCCTGACAAATGTAGTTCTATAAAATATGAGTTGCAAGAGATAAACAGTTCTGTCATAAAAACTCGTGGTTTGATATTTTTGTGCTAGACTTAATATATTTTTATAAAGTTAAATTTGTTATTTATTTTAGAGCTTGGTTGATTTCATATTGCCATGAACATTAAGAATTATGAAAACAACATTTCATTAGTAAAACATTATAGTCTTAAGTTTATTCATTATAAAAATAATATCTTAGTCTTAAAATATTCACCTGTTAGCTTATACATAAGAGATATTTAATATTTCATAGTTTTAGTTTACAGTTATGGAGCATTTTCATCTAAACAATGCCGAAATTTTATTCTTTAATTTGAGAAAAGCTACCTTATACGAGGTTTCGTAACAAATGAAATGTTTAATGAGTACCTGAAAAATAAAGGTAAGCAATTAATTCAGATGTAATAGTAGCCAATTTGCTTTGGTTGAAAACATGACAACTTTATAGTTTTAGAAAAATGAAAAGGGACTGAAAATATCGGGAATTAATTAGATTTAAAATTTAATTAAAAAACGAAAGCATTAAATATATATAAACTATTTAAAATAAGAATAAAATCTTTGAATCAAAAGGAGTGGTTTTGAAAATTTCAAAAATAATTTCTAAGGAGAAAAAACGCAGAAACTTATGTCGAAAAAATATGAATAAATAAATAAACAAGTAAATAAAATAAAACTTTAATAATTACTAGTAATACGTATTAATACTAGTATGGGAATTACTTGTAATTAGTACACTTTTATTATTGCTATAAGCACTTCTATACTTACTTAATAACAGCTACTGCGTTTTGCTATACTCATAAATTATCAGAACATATTTTTTATTCAGATTATATCTGGAAAAATTTAATTTCACTTTGTTGAGGAATATTAGAGCTACAAGTAAGGAATATTAATGTTGCAAAGATTTTGTTACTGCAAGAAAAAATTTATCATTTATTTCAATTTCAGAAATGCAAAAGTTTGCTTAAGAACAGCGCTATACGTTAGAAAAATATAGGAGGAAATATTTTCTTACCTTAAGATTAAACATGAAATATATGCCACTTTGATACTCGAAGGACGTAACATCTTTCTTTATTGGCCGAGTAAAATAGTATAATTTACATTCTTTCTCAACTTGATCCGAAAGAAAAAACTGTAATAGCACATATTCCTCACGCAATTTTGTTCACATAGAGTAAATATTTAACAAACTTTTCACAGTTTATCGCACAGATGCCAAATTTTAAGTCCATTTTTAACGCACCTTACTGCTTTTAAAAATGAATTTCGTGTTATTTCTCGTTTGTTTTATGGAATAAACACATGTGTTTTAATGTATTATGATCAAAGCTCGGGCTTCTTTATAAATAATGCAAACATGGAAGCTATTCTACTACTGCTGCTTTCGTAAAACGTTGAGCTTGAAATATACATATGAAATATACATATACATATGCATACTTAGAATTACAAAGCTCGTAAACTTTTCTGAAGGTTTCTGATGTTCAAAGATGTAAAGCTTACTTCTCTTCTGTTCTGAAGGCATCCGAATTTTTGAAAATAAAATTTAGCATTTAATACGGAATATTTACAAACGACGAAGCTTTAATACATAAATTTAAATTTTAAATTTAATGAGCTAGGACGGTATCATGAGACACGAAAGAGAGTTAAGTAAAAGTTAACTTCTTTACTTCATGACTTGACTTTAATAAAGAACTGGAAACTCTGGTAAAAGGAGAACGACATCATCACATGCAACAGTCCCGCGTGTTTTGTCACCATCTCTTTCCGAAGATGTGCACATCAGATGGGTATTATGAAATAAATATCGACCGACTTTGTTCGCAGACTTTCACCAGCCAGTTAGCGAATTAAAAGGAGATGCGCATCGTTTTATTTCTTTTCGCCAGGTAGAAACTAATAAGAAAGTCATAAATAACCTTCACGAATCTTCGCGAAGTGATCCTAATTGCATATTGACAAAATCATGGTAATAATTCTACCATTTCGCTGACTGCTTTTCTACGCTTGTTAACGAATTCTTAAAACTCTGTGAGGAAGCATATTCTTTCAGTTCTAAACATTATTTAATTCCCACCGACCAACAGAATGTAGCCTATATATATATGAGTTGGCAGCAACTGTACCTTTTACCGACTTCAAATCCGATCGCCAAATTTTGTATCGGATATTAGTTCTTAGCGACTACCTTTTTATATTTTACAAACACTGTTATATTACTTTAGACTACTATTTTATTTTGTTTACTTTTCTATTTTCTTCAATATTTAACGCCTCTTTTCTAGCGTCTAAAAGTAATCGATTAGAATTTTGGTCTCGATTAAGTATTTCAATTTATATAAGTTTTGACGGAAATACACTCATGTCCATAAATTAAGGATAATTCGGATCACGTGGAAATCGAACTCTAAAATAAATATATCACCTGTAAAATGACTACACACATCTTCAAGAATCATATGCAAGTTTCAGGAAGTAACCAGATGACACCGATGGTATGTCACAATGGCGAGAGTGTAAGAGAGTGATATATAAGGAATACAGGCAAAGAAGTAAAATTGTTCGCAGGCGCTTTATAAGCATTTCAGTGCAATAACCGAATAGTTATGACACAAAGGACGCATTTGGATGATTTTTTACGTGGTAGAATTATCGGCCGTCTGGAATGTGGGCGTACCCAACTGGAAGTATCAGACGAACTTGGAATTGCCCACAGTGTCATCTTCAGGCTTTGGCAACGATTCCAAGATGATGGTAATGTGAGAAGACGTTACAACACAAGTCGCCCCAGAGCTACAACGCCGAATGAGGACCGGTATTTGGCAGTTACTGCCAAAAGAAACTGGCGGAGCACAGCCTCAGACCTGTATCGTCAGCTCTCTTCAGCCACTGGTACGACAATTTCAAGGCAGACCGTGTACAGACACTCTCTTCCGCCACTGGTACGACAATTTCAAGGCAGACCATGTACAGACGCTTAGGGCAGATTGGTCTACATGCTCGTAGACCTGTCAGATGCGTTCCACTTACTGCAACTCAATGTCGCCTGCGGTTAGCCTGGAGCAGAAAGCATGCATTGTGGACACCGCAACAGTGAACTTGTGTGATGTTTTCCGACGAGTCCAGATACCCGTTACCATCAAGAAAACATCATCGAACATCACCGTTACGGTGGTGCAGAAGTGCTCGTTTGGGGTGGAATTATTCTGTGTTTCAGAACTGACCTGCATGTTCATATTGGAACCATGACAAGCCAAATCTATCGGGACGTCATTCTGGAACAACATGTACGTTTGTTTCGGGGCGCACAATTTGTGTTTATGGATTACAACGCCTGTCCTCACCGTGCAAACATCGTAAGCGATTCGTAAGCGAATGCCTTCAATCGGAGGATATCATCCGTATGGACCCCCAGCATTCGCAATGGACTTGAATCCAGTACAGCACGTGTGGGACATGCTTGACCGACGAGTTGCAGCCCGTCAACCTTCTCCTAGATGTCTACCGGAATTTCGGAGAGCAGTGCGTTTTGAGAGGTGTAATATCCCCCAAGATCAGATCGATAATTTGATACTCAGCATGCCTAGGCGTTGTACGGACTGTATTGCATCGTCTGGGAGACATACAATGTATTAACAATCATACCAATCATGTAATATTGTTTTTTTTTTTGTTAATAGGTTTTATTTGTAATTTGCTCCAGGGAGAAAAATCACTAATTGTTTTAATAATATCAAACATATAGCATCGTTTTTTGCTCTTTACCTTTTGTTTAATAGATAAGCTTTACAAATAAGTTACATTTGTTTTGCTTCTAACTCTTCCTTCGCCTGATTTTGCATTATCCTTAATTTATGGACATGAGTGTATTTTCTACTCCCGCCGCTTAACTCATGCCATTTTAATTTATATCTTTTCAGGAAAGTAAAATAGGCTTGGATTCCAGAAAGTGATTTTTAATCAACCTGTTACATTTCGATGCTTGCCGCCCAGATGGGAAAATGGTTAGTGGCTCTGAGTGCCGTACCGAAGCCCCCGGTTTCGAATCCCGGAGAAGGCATGGATGTAAATTTCCTGTCTCTTCGAAGGAGGTAAGGGTGGCCGCCTATTAGATGCGTTCCTAGTGGAGTAACAAATGTTTCTGGCCTTAGTAGTGGTCAAAGACTAAAATGGCTAGTGCCCGCTTTAAAAAAAAATTCGGTGCTTTAGAATGTTTTGGAAACTTACTATTTAGTTCCATGTAAATTTTTTACTTCTTAGTTAACTAAGAAATTCATCACCATTTCTTGGAACAATTTTAAAGAATTTTTGTATAACCAACCCTATTCAAGGCAGCTTTAAATTCAGGATAGAATCCCTTAAGTTTTCTAACTTTAAAACAAACAAAAAGTACTTTTCTTAATACTGATTTCTTTAAATTTTGGGATTATAAAACGGAAATATATATTATAAAACGATTTCATAAAACGGAAAAAAAAACATTTCAAAAAACATTTTTGATTCGCAGAATTAAGGTCAAGCACTCGAGGGCTGTATATCTGACGGGAGGAATGCTATCATGGAAGACGTTTTAAAAGAACATAAGCTTCAGATCTTGACTCAGAAAACACGGATGACAGTGATAAGTTGCGGTGAAGTACGAGGACTGAAGCCAAGCCTAAAGCTGTTGGTCCTACCTATAAAAATTCCCACTGAATTCAGATACATGAGTCTCATAACAAGCAACCATCTATCATGGATGACACATAAACTCTAAGATAGAAGCTGACCAATAAGAATAAGCAGCTGACCAATATTTTGCAATGGATGTCATCACCAAAACGGAGCATTTCTTCACCATGCCCAGGGCATGGTTATTAAACAGTTACAAAGACATTCATGTTTGACCGAGCCTACACTTGGGTACATAAACTGACCTCGAGGAGAAATCTGCTCACAGATAAATGACAATAACTTTTGCTGATGTGCGGAGTTTATCATATTATCCCCACTTCAGCCCTCCAAGTTACTGCAGGTCACCTCCACCATCTGACGTTCAGTATCGTAGCAAGAGTCCATTATACTGAAAACAGCAAGGTTTAATATGACAACAAATTCATGAGGATGAATTTTATATCACTTCGACCGTACGAAATCACTTTCCGTTGATTTTCTGCCACCTTGCCCAAAGGGTGTCCTCCGAAAACATCGCAGCAACAACATCGTGATTTAAAGCAACGCGAGACGAAAATGTCATCGTACAAAAGAAAACATCGTACTTCTAAGACGCGGTATAAAACATCGTCGTCGAAAATAAAGCAACTCAAAAACATCGCAGTTTTAAAACATAGTAGTAAAAGATATCGTGGTAGAAAATAAAGCACCTACAAATCGTCGTCTGACGATAACATGGCAGACATGTGTTGTTCAGGTTTTAAGTTGTAAATATGTATTCTCATAATGATTTGTAAGCGCAAGAAGGAATGAATCTTTTTACATCTATATTTCGTATTTTTGGTTTAATTAATTATTTTTGGCTGAAAAAGGAAGAACAAAACTTAAACATTAAAAAATTGAAAATGAGTAGAGAATTAACTCTACATGTAGCAGTTAATAGAACTTTAAGTTTATGTACTTAACGATTAAATGTTATTATTTAAATAACCTCTTTTATGAAGTTGTATTGATAGTTTTCCATGAAACATATAGTCTAAAGATATTAGAAAAAGAAAGATGAGTAATTGAATGAGATTTTCTGCATTAATATTATTTAACTAACTGAAGCAAATCAAGAGTTAATTTTTACTAAAAGTATATCAGATTAACAAAGTGAAAGAAAATAATTTTATAAATTGATAATTAATTAAACAATTTTATTATAGATAAATTCCTGCAATTAATCATCTTCCCTTCTTCTAATTTTTTAGCCAATATTTTCCGTGAAAAACTATGAACACAACTTCATAAAAAAGATTAATTGAATAATGACTTTTATAGTTAAATGCATAAATTTAAAATTCTCTAAACTGCTATGTAGGGCTGATTTTCTACTTCTTTTCAGTTTTTGAATGCTTAGGTTTCCTTCTTGCTTTCTTGGAAAAAAAAAATAATTAAGCCAAAAATAGAAAATATAGAGATAAAAATATTCCTCATTCCATCTTTTGCTCAAAGCCTCTTATGCGAAAATACATTTACAACCTTTAAAACCTGAAAAACACATTGTATGCAATGTTATCGTCATACAATAATTTGTAGGTACTTTATTTTTTACCACGATGTTTTAAAACTGCCGTGTTTGGAACTGCTTTATTTTCGACGACGACGTTTTATACCACGAAATTTTAGAACTGCGATGTTTTTTCCTTGCCTTTTTTTCCCTCCCATGACGTTTTGCATGACGATGTTTTCGCTTTGCGTTGTTTTTTCCACGACGCTTTCGTCCGCGATGTTTTCGCCCATAACCACCCAACGCAACTTACAACGGAGCATATTCTTCGATCCACTAGCATAATTCTAACGAAATATTTCTGTGTACCCAAATAGAATTAAAGTAGAGTCAAATATCGGCTGTCGATTTGTCACGTGGACGGAGGTCAGTTTGTATATCCCGGAAGCAGAGTCTGGAACACAGCAATTCAAAGTACCAAGTAGAATTAACAGCTCTGGCGATTAATCGTTCGATGAGTTATCCAAGCTATAAGATGCTAATATACAGCGTCTCGGCCTCTAACCTCGCCGCTATCTCAGGAGGGCAGAGCGCTGCTATAGTGACACAGATTCAGAAATTACTGCTCGAGAATCTAGTTCGTAACCAACACATTCCATGCTGAGCGCTGGCTCATGCTAACATTCTGGGAAACTAGGAGACAAACTGAATTGTCAAGAACGGGGCCAATCGTTCCTTTTGTGGCAACCCATTTTACTACTGTCTTGTTTCTGAAACAGTCTACCCGTGAGTGTCCCTTTGGCGTAATGGCAAACTACACATTGAGTTGATCAATGTTAACGAATTTCGCTTACTGCGCATGCTCAATAGTGTACCGTTGGCGTGGGAGAAAATACTGGCGAATAAAAATAAACAACTCTACATAAGCCTGTTCGTCATGTAGGCCTTAACGACTCTTTACGGTTGCAATACTATGGACGCTTTTTTTTTTATTCATTTCATTTTGGTTTATTTTGTTCATAAAGATTACATTTAATATCAGTTTTTTGTAATAATTTCTTTGGCTTTAAATTCAGTAATTTAAACTAGATATATTCCTTTAAGTTGTTAAAGTATTTATGAATGGAACGCATGGTAAATAATCAATTGCTTTTATTCCTCAGAAGTACAATCCATCACGTAAAGTTTCATATTTTGTAATCCTTCTTAAACGAAAATTTGGGAAGTTTACAATTGATATTTAAACCTAAGTAATGAAGCAACGTACAATTTAACAAGTTTTAAAACCCTTAACTGTTTGCGTCCAGATAACAGAACATCAACCATATACCATATTTATCTTCTTTTAAAATTACGCCAAAGTCGTAATTGCGTCAAATTCTGTGTGAATTCTCAAGTGAATATTTTCTGCATTTTAATTTTGAAGATATGCTCATGCTCATTCTATGATCGAAAAAGCAAATTGTGTATTTTAGAAATTTTTTAAAGGCTGTCATTAAAACCATTCAGTGCGCGTCTCTGAAAACAATGTATGAGAGAAAAAATATTAAAAGGATTTCGCTTTAATGGCAATTCATCATGTCATGAAAATAAAACTACAAGACAATTTTTTTATTTATTATTCTTTTTAATTTTATTTTGATACTTTTACCCTTTCTTGTTTTAAATGAACTTTTAATTTTAACTTATTTCTCATATTTTCTGTTTATATTTGTAATATATTTGTTGGCTGTTGTCGTTTTTAATACTTATGGTTTCTAATTTGTAATTTTTTCATTTAAATTCTCCAGACTTTTTTTTTTCCCCAAGCTTTTCACATTTTTCAACATAGTCTAAATTTTTACTCACATGTTATGTTATGCGAACGCAATTGTTCCCATACAAGATGTTTATTTGTTACATTATTTAATTTTAGATGCAGTTTCGCACTATTTTTTAAGGCTATAGTGTTCAATATAATCTGAATTTCAACCTATTTACAGACTGGTGGGTTGGAGAGCAACATGAGGGGGGGGGGTGCGTGGAATTTTCTAATATTCATTTTAAAATTTTGTTTCCATCTGCGGCTTCACGGTCGCGCGAATCGGAACATTCTAAGATGAAATAATAAAATTTGAACAGTTAAAGCAGAAAAGCGCATTTTTAACGTGATTTGCATGTCTTTTTGTTAATCTAAAGTTCCTATCCTGTAAACTCTATGGAAAATAGACAAATACAGATTTTATATTAATATACACTCTTAGACAAAAAAAATGACGCACCTAGAAGGAGTTATCTGAATGGGACGAAAATCGGTAGAAGTGATGTACATGTACAGAAAAACAAATGATTACAGTTTGAGAAAAATTGGATGATTTATTGAAGTGATAGAGAAAAGTCAGTAACTCGTTTGTCCACCTCTGGCCCTTATGCAAGCAGCTATTCGGCTTGGCATCGATTGATAGAGGTTGCGGATGTCCTCCTGAGGGATATCGTGCCAAACTCTGTCCAACTGGCGTGTTAATCGTCGACATCCCGAGCTGGTTGGAGGGCCCTGCCCATAATGCTCCGAACGTGCTCAATAGGAGAGAGATCCGGCGACCTTGCTGGCCAAGGTAATGTTCGGCAAGCACTAAAGCAAGCAGTAGAAACATGTGCAGTGTTGTTGAGGGCATTATCTTGCTGAAATGTAAGCCCATGGTGACGTGACATGAAGGGCAACACAACGGGCCTTAGAACTTCGTCGATGCACCGCTGTGCTGTAAGGTTGCGACGGATGACAACCAAAGGGGTCCTACTATGAAATGAAATGGTACCCCAGACCACCACTCCTGGCTGTCGGCCTGTCTGCCGGAAGACAGTCAGGTTGGTATCACACCCCGCTGTCCAGGGCATCTCCAGACTCGCCTTCGCTGATCGTCGGGGCTCAGTTCAAAGCGGGACTTATCACTGAAGACTATTCTACTCCAGTCAGTGACATTCTAGTGCGAATGAGCCCGACACCACTGCAAACGGGCTTGGTGTTATACAGAGGCAATGGTAGTCGGCCCAAGGGGCGCCGTGACCTAAGCCCCCTTTCTGTGAGCCGTCTATGAATGGTCCTTGCGGTCACTGAAGCACTAGTTGCACGTACAATCGATGATAATGATACATCTAGGGCTCTGAGTGCCACTCTGACGATTGCTCAGTCTTAACGTTCTGTCGTTCCTCTAGGCCTACCGCTTCCTTCTTGATGCTGTGTGCGGCCATGTTTCATCCATTTCTGCCAAGATCGTCTAATAGTGGCATCGGTCCTGCTCAAATGTCGAGCTATTCGCCGATAAGGTCAACCGGCTTCTGAGCCCAACTACACGATCTATCTCAAATACTGACATCTGGGCATATCGTTCGCGCACCTGTATAAGAGGCATAGTTACTATCTACCAGAGTACACGGAATGAAATTCGTGAAGAATGAATCGTGAATTGGAATCGTAATTTCTCCTCTTAAATATCCTGCCAGTTGCGCAGATCAGATGCACTGTAGCGACAACCGTTGATTCATTGGCAGCCAAAATGTAAAGTTTTGTATTTTCCGTCGAAACCTGTACGCATATCAATTTGTGTCCAATTTTCTTTATATCTTCTCGATGCGTCGTTTTTTTTTTTTTTTTTTTTTTTTTTTTTTTTTTTTTTTTTTTTTTATATTTTTTTTTCTGCCTCACTAAGAATGTATTTATCGCAATGCCGTGTACGTGTTTCGTGGTGTAAGCGGTAGAACAAAGCTAGTACTGGAAGATATATGGTTCAAAAGAATAGTTGCTTTCTAACGTTTCTTATTCCAAAACTTCTGATGTGTTTAAAAGGCGAACGTTAATTTAATAAAAGTAACAGTAATATCTCTCATAAGGTTCGCAAGATTGCGGAGCTGAGTCAAGTATGCAGCCAAAAAACTAACAGTCACTGCAATACGGGATATTTCTCAAATTGCAGATGAAATTTTGGTCATATGTTCTCTGTCTCATATTAATAGAAAAAGCCTTAAAATGCTTTCCAAATTTCGCATGGTAATAATTTAAATTTGTTTAATATGGATTAATTAATGACAAATATCAAATAATTCAAAAGAATTTCAAGCCAATATTAAACTATGAAAGGGAAAATGCTTTAAAAATTCTAATACGCAAGCCAAAAAAGGGGGTTACCTTGTATTCTGAAAAATGAATACATTTAAAAAATTAAATAAGGCTCTAATTTCTCTGTTAGCCTACTACACGTGTCAAAAGAGTCCTGCAGTACTCTGAATGGCTTTAATTGTTCTTATTATTCCTTAAAACAAGTAAAAAACATGTTTCTGTATTTTTACGCAAGGCCTTTTCTGCAATTTAAAGGGCAAATAGAACTCCAAATTTGTGCTGCTTAAATGAAAGAAATTTAGGTAATCCGTACAAATAGATTAAATATAGTATTGATAGGAAGTGTATCAGAGAGTGGCCCACATTTTAACTAAGTCGCTTTTTATACTTAGTAATTACTCTGCTAACGAAAGTATGCTTAAACAGGAGTTAATGGGAGAAGGATTTACTGTAGTACTGAGTGTTAAAAATGTCCACCTTTCCCTTGGAGGCACATACTTTCAGTCAGTGGCACGCCGTCGTTTTCACTTAAGAGAGTATGGTATAAAAATATTATTTGAATAAGAAGACGAACTGGTGAACTTAATTCACAGCTCTCCCAAAATGCTGAAAATTGATGGGACGTGCTACTGACAGCAAGCATATCATAATAAGGAAATAACTCATTATTAATTAAAGTAACACGCGAAAGAACAAATGTTGAAGATAGTTGAAGATACTAAAGCAACAGGGATCACAGTAAGTTGCATAAATTTTCAGGTTTAGTTTTGAAGATTAAACAGAATCTTTAGTTCAGCTGCGGGTATGAAAATGACGAAGAAGAAGCATGTGTTAAAGTGACAAATATAGACAGAAAATTCGAGAAAATTCAGCTAATTAAGAGAGCAAAACTGTTGACGCTATCTGTTGAAGAAAAAGGAAAGCAATTATGAAATAATTTCTTTAATATCTGAAGGTAAAGAGAGTTAGATTTGTGATTATTAACTAGATCTGAAAGATTTTTATGAATGTGAAACACTTCTAGCAAATCTAATTCGCATGCGGAATATGCTTTTTGATCATTTTGATTTCTGAGAAATGGAAAGTATGATTTTTTAACCAGCAATGTTGGGTAATAAAGGATTTCTATTACTTTTTTTCTAAAATATGTCTCATGCTGCTTACTGCGAAATGTCAAGGTTCATAGTTTCATTAATACATATTAAGCCACACTAGCAAGAGATACTCCATATATTCCTAAAGTTCATATCCGGCATGGTGTCTTTACGTATGGAACTGAGAATTTTATTCGTAGGGAAAAAAGTCACAAAAGTTAAACTTCTGTAAAAATGCGTGCGACTTTATAGCTAACTGATGAAGGAATGTCTACTAAATTCTTTATCACACTTTTTAAAAATGAGAGAATGATTTCTGTTTAGCTATTATATAAAGATTAAAATACTTTAACTTCTTGATCAATAATGCGAAATGGAAAGCCTCTATCAATCGCAGCTGCTCTTAGGTAATTAGTGCTTGATGAACCACGGACTTGAAGAAACAAAACTGGAGTGTCTAGTTAATGATCTCATTCTTAATCCGCTTTTGCCTTTAGCTTTTAAAGAAATTATTTCATAGCTGTTTTTATTTAAGGTAAAAATGGTGGTGTTTGAGCTTTGAGTTGCCAATTCATGACATCCCAAATGTGGTATATCGAGTTAAGATCTGGCGAGTTAAGTGGCCAGAATATTAACTGGAATTCATCCTTACGCTTCTCGAACAGCTGTAACACAATTCAAGCCTTGTGACATAGGGAATTGTCCTGCTGGAAGATTCGATATCCACTTGGGAAGACAGACGCCATGTAAAGGTTCAACTTATCCGCAGTTATGTTCCTATAGCCCGCAGCTTTTAAGGTCCGTTTTATCACAACTAAGGGTCCCAGAGCCGCCCATGAGAACGTCCTCCAAAGCCTATGTTATGTTTATTATCAAATAAGGGAAAAAAGTAGAATGGAATAATGGGACATGACCTGCTGTACAGGGGAGGGAGTAAATGTTCGCCTGGAAGATGGCGTAACCTAACACGACCGTCGACGAGATAACTGAGAAATTATGATTCATCCGACATGGTAAGTATTTTCCACTTATCCATGGTCCAGTCTCGATATTCCCGGCCCACTGTAGGCTAGTTGAAAATGACGCTTGGTCAACAGAGACACACGAGTGGGTCGTATGCTGCGCAGTATCGTATTCCACAGTGTCCGATGAACTGTGTGTTCCGAAACACCTGCACATGGACCTGCACTGTATTGGATTGCTAGCTGAGCGACTGTCTGGCGCCGATTTTGCTGTACCAAGTGGGACAGTCTTCCACGTCCTTTTTCTTTGATGACGCATGGACTTCCAACACCTTGGCGTTTACTGTTGGCTTCACTGTTATTTATTCACTTTGCATGAATACTAACAACGGCATATCGTGAACAACCTACCAGTCGTGTAGTTTTGGAGATACTCGTCCCATGTCTTTGGGCTATTATAATCTGCCCGCAATCTAATCCGCTTAGATCAGCAGCCTTTCTTATCACTCACAGAAGTAAGTGCAAGAACGATTCCTTACTATCTCCAGCAGCAGTTAAATACC
Source organism: Stegodyphus mimosarum (assembly GCA_000611955.2). NCBI lineage: Eukaryota > Metazoa > Arthropoda > Arachnida > Araneae > Eresidae > Stegodyphus > Stegodyphus mimosarum. The sequence goes on from KK122309.1 coordinate 337,140, forward strand.
ATTCCCACTTAATCATGGGTCAGAGGGAATTAACAAATTGCATTTTTTAATCAACACCAGAGGAGTTCATTAAAAAATGTGAAAATGATCATAATGTTTGGCTGGTCAGTGTATATAAGAGCAGAGAACTTTGGTAGACCTGCTGACCTCCAACACTGTTTTCGCCTCCCTGCTTTTGAATTGATATATAGGTTTTAGATTCTGTAGCTGAAGTTTCCTCAAGAATGTTGAGGGTTAAGCCAAAGCTTATTTAGTCTCATTACTTTAAATTTAAAATTTTAATTTGAATGGAACAATTGATCTAAGTTTCCTGTGATTAGCGACTGTAAAGTGTCTGTTGTACAGTTTGTGTAACCGTCAGTCTGAAGTGATAATAAACTAAACAATCTGTCTATCTTTAAGGTTCTAGAAGTAGGAGTTTAGAGTAGCGTAAAACCGTACATCGATTTATACTGGAGCGAAAAATTAAAGATTCACACAACTATAAAAAGTTGTTTTAGGTTAATTCTATTAAACAAAGTTCAATAAAATATAGTTGGCTGGTAGCTCAAAGTTATCAAGTAGTCCAATGAGATTCTCCTTCTCTATACAGAATTTATAAAATGAAATGCAAGGAGATGTTTTAAATTATAATTTCAAGGACTGTACGAGTAGCTGGATAAAATCTTCGCATGTGGAAGGGGTAATAGATTGTTGAAAAGGCATGTGACGAATTGTGAGAAATAGCGTGTGTTTCGAAGAATGGAAACGGAGAATACAATTACACAGGTGTCTGAAGACCTAAAAGCGTCACGCCAAAATCTAATATTGTTCAAAGATACCGGTGTAGCACACAGCCTACAAGTCAGGATGGAAAATGTGCCACAACAGACCCTCAGAGCAGTTGGTTGGCAGCGACTGCTAAGAAAATAGATAACAGTCATCATTCCAGATTGCAAGAGAATTCGCTGAAGCTTCAAGAACGCGACTCTTAAGGCGTACTGTAAGGGACAGGCTGAATAAAACGAAATCTTCATGCAAGGAAACTCGTGACACGTGTCCTACTAAACTGAGCTGCGAAATTCGCCCATCTGCAATGATGGTGAAATCAGCATGATTGGAATACCATAGACTGAAAACGAGTTCTCTTTATTGATGAGTCTCGTGTTTGTTTGGACAGTGATTCCAGAGATGGTATAATCTAGAGGGAGCAAAATTCGCGCAGTAATCCTAAAAACATCAGTGAAATGGCTTCAGTGCAAATGTGATGGAATGAGCGGTCATCACTATGCGTGTCCACACTGACCCACACTTTTTACCAGACCAGTTATGAGTGCTGAAATATGCAAAGATGAAGCTCTTGGTCTTTGAGTTAATTTATTTAGATGTGCAATCAGTAGTCATTTCCTCCATAATAGACGGTAGTTCTCAACCTAATCGCACTGCACTAGTGACCGATTAGCTCGAGGGCGAAGGAATCCAACAGATGGAAAAAATCGCATATTCTCCGAATTTCCATGCAACAGAACATATGTGAGACGAAATAGAACGCTTATTTGCATTACTTCAGCCCCCCATTTAACACGCTGGAAATGCCAGGAACTTCAAGTTACCATTTATCGTGAATGCCATTTGTTAGCCCAGGAGGTCCTGAGCAATCTAATACTCAGCATGAAAAAATTGCTATAAAGTTTGCATTTCAGTTAAAAGGCCATCACACATCTTATTAATTTTTTCTACGCATCCCTGAAATGTTTCAACATCGAATTTTCCGTATTAAACTTTATATCACATTTCCTGTGTTGTTATTTATTTTTTGCTGAACTAAGCAAACATTTGCTACATTTTGAAGCTACAATAAACTCACTT
>KK122309.1:339022-372193 GCA_000611955.2 Stegodyphus mimosarum
CTCAGTTAACATGAACAAAATTTCGGTCCCGGCAGCGATATACATAATCTTATAGGAGGTTTTATCGGTCAACGCGAAGTTCGGTTAATACGAATTACGAACTATTTTTAGTGCATTGCGTCATTAGATGAGATGCTTTTAACACAAACTTTCAACGTTTCTCATATTTTTCCCTGTTGTTTCTCTGCTAGGGCCGCTTTCAGAAATGTTTCGTCTCTCTAAAACTACACGGAATACATTGTATTCTTTAAAATATAGTCAGCAAGAGTAACACTGTTCGACTAGTGCCATCATCGTGTGAGCAATTAAGTACAGTCGCGTCAGCAATGAGCAAAAAATTCAATTCCGTGTTCAGATGTTCTTTTTTATTCTTTAAGGATTAGCTAATATGACTAATGTTCACTCTTCAATAATTCTGAGTTAATCAGGTAAAATTACTTTCGTGTCTTCTTCTTCCAATAGTCACTGGGCGAGCTAGTATCTTCTGTTTTTTCTAACGGCATATTCAATGAATAAGTCCAGTTAAAATTTAAATGAATCATATTTACAATAAAATATTTACGTAGATTTATTTATTTGACTGTAGTTTAGTTGCATATGAATTTTCAGCGCAATCCAACATGTCTTTATTCTCAGAAAATTCTAGCAGCACTGATCGACAGTCCTGTAGATAGCGCTCTGGTAGCTTTCGGGGCGAGACAACTAACGTTAAGTTGCGCAAGCGTAGGAAAGTAAGACAGAGCCAAAAGGAAGCAGCCAAGCATAGATCTGCAAACAAAACTAAAATACTAGAGGAATCAAACCGTGATGTATTGAACAGAAAAGTATAGTGCCAAAAATATGGTGTTCTCAAATCTACCTTATCATCAATACTTAAAGGGCTATGAAAAAATCCGTAATGCTACTGCATCGGATTCCGGGAAAGGGATTAAACAACTTTGTAATACTAAGTACGAACATGTCGACACTTTACTTCTAGAATGGTTTAACCACATGCGCTCTTCCAATGTAAGTGGACCTACACTTCAGTCCAAAGCAAACGATATTGCAAAAAATTTAGGTTTTGGTTTCAAAAGAGACACTCAGTTTCATCAAAAGTGACTTGTGGTGAAGCGAATAAAATTGATGACGAAAGAGCAAACAATTTTTGTATGAATTCGACCAAGGATATAAAAGTATGCCTCGTGTGATGCTATATTATGGACGAAATTGGACACATTTACAGTCTTTTCTCAAGTCGAAATCTCGTAATAAAAGGTGACACGTGATATCGGAGCACGAAATTAACAATGTGCAACTGTTGTCCTTTTATGTAATGCAAACGGTAGTGATCAATACGATCCTTAGGTGATCTATAAGTCCGAGAAATCACGTTATTTTAAGAACATAACTTGTATTTTATTTATTATCTACTCTCACAATAAGAAAGCTTGGATCGACAGTTCATCAATTCGTAAGTGGCTTCTTCTTGTAACAAGCGAAGGGGGGCTGAAAAGAGGCACGCTCTTATGACATTGGATAGATGTACAGTCCATAATATTCCAAGATCTGAATTTAACCAATGAAAATTTATTTTTCCCTCAAATCCAACTAGTCATCCTCAGCCTTTGGATGAGCCTTTTTGCTCGTATGAATAAGTTTTATCGATAGCGACTTATGAGAGCTGCTGAAGTGGAGATGGAAACTCCAACTTGGAGTGTGCTTGATGCATTAAAAGTTATCACCTCATCTTGGAAATCTGTGTCATCACAACAAATACAGAAATGTTTTAGAAGAGCCTGGAGATATAAAGATGTTAATCCTGTTGAGGAGTTAGATGATGACAACGATACCACTTCGCCTGACAAATGTAATATTCTATAAGGCATTGTGAATCCTGGTATTGGTTTCGAGTATTTTGCCGTGTATGCTCCAGCGGAATCTGATGTACAAGCAGTTGTGTCTGAGGTCCCAGAACTCCCATCAAAAGAAAGTGAGGAGAACAATGCCACTTTGCCCGTTTCTCCAGGAAGTGTTACACGCTTTGGACACTTTAGATGTTTTTGCTGCAACATCCGAGTTGGCCGTTAGTTTTATGGAAGCCATGAGTAAAGTTGGCCTTGAAGTCAGCAGGTATTTTCATTTCCGTCTGTAACAGCACAATATACAGGAAGTTCTCACTGGTAGTTAATGTAAAACTGTAGTGTTTTCTATTAAGACATACTACATAATAAATACTGTCTATTAAGTATGTACCTATGTACTGTAAATGATTACTATGCAGAAAAAACAATTCCAAAAATAAAATTTGAGTCGAAGGCTAACATGAATTCTTTCCACACGAACCTTTGATTTTTGGTCCCCTAAGATTGGTGTTAACGAGGATTTACTGCATGTCAGTCATGGCAAAATAAAGATCTTGTGCAAGTTCCGTGTTCTCAGCTAGAAAAATCATTCAAGTTATATGAGGTTTTATAGTTGTCCTTTAATGTTTTCCGCCGCTGTAAAACCGGCGTAAATAAAGAGGCTAATTTTATGCTTTTGAAAGCAAAAAATTGCTGCTTGAATTGAAAATACCAAACTTTGCCTTTTAGAAATTATGTAGCATTTATACTTAAATTTTTCTAATCAAATATTATTTAATTTCCATCGTTACCCTTTGCCTCATTTCACCACTAGGTTCTCTTATTCCAGTCTTCATGCAGATTTGAGGATCAATCAGTTTTAAAGAATTTAAAAGCTGTATATCATAGTCCGATAAAAACTTTCTTTCTTTATCTCTCAAGACTTATTCCAGTGACAAATGGCCATCCCCCTTTTCTGCCTTCTACATGCCTCACCTTTTTGGGGTACCATGGATCAGAGCTTTCCCTCGTCTTCAACTATATAAGGCCTGACATTCTTCATTTAGCCTGACAAGTCACATCTTCGAGATATTCGAGACAAAAGTCTTATGAGTTAAACATAGCTGCATGTGAAAGTTTTTCTTTGGCCGCCGTCACTGTATTGCCGTGTAAAATTTCGCTCTTCCCACGAAACTCCCATGATAGTTTTGAACTAAGCTCGAGAATATACACTCACGTTTGTGAAAATTGCAACACCATGAAGGACTTACGCGAGTGAGCTGAAATTTTCAGGAAATGCAAAGTAGCGCATGATATGCAAATGATTAGAATTGCAAATCCGTAGCGCATGCGTATGCTGAGCAGCGCCCTCTGAACGGCTGATGGATCCGAATAAATAGACGGCTGTAGCGAGGCGTGTATGGTTATCGGTGGTTATCTGCTAGTGGTAAACGTTAACTCAATCTGTACTTATGCCTCGTCGACGAAAGAGAGCGAGATTTGAACAACTTACAGAGTTTGAACGAGGGAGAATCATCGGCCTTCGTGAAGCTGGATTGTCGTATCGTGCAGTAGCCTCTCGTGTGCAGCGTAACAGCAGCACAGTGATGCGCGTTTGGAAGCAGTGGACGGACGAGTGTCGGACAACTCGGAAATCCGGGAGTGGACCCCGAAATGTGACGTCAGCTCGCGATGATAGACACCTGGTCCGCATGGCGCGGACGGACCGTACAGCTTCCTCTAGACAATTGGCAGCACTGTGGTCAATAGCTACAGGTGTTTCATTGTGTGCTTCATCAATTCGTAGACGTCTGCTGCAGTGTGGACTGCGCGCACGGACTCCTTTATACAGGATCCCCCTAACGCACGACCATCGCCGCCTGCGGCTACAATGGGCCAATCAGCATAGAGACTGGCGTGCTGATTGGCAGCATGTCGTGTTTTCTGACGAATCCCGCTTTAATTTGTGGTACCATGATGGCCGCATTCGTGTCAGACGCTATGCCGGTGAACGCCACCTTCCGGAGTGCATTATCGAACGCCACAGTGGACGAACACCCGGAGTTATGGTCTGGGGCGCCATAGCATATCATAGACGATCTCAATTGCTACGAATTGTGGGCAATCTGAACAGCAACCGGTATATCCGTGAAGTTCTACAGCCCGAAGCTGTTCCCTTCCTTCAAAGCTTGCCAGGCGCTGTATTTCAACAGGACAATGCCCGCCCTCATACTGCTCGGATTGTTAAATCCTTCTTTGCAGCGCAGCAGGTACAGCTTCTTCCTTGGCCTGCGTGTTCCCCGGATATGTCGCCAATTGATCATGTGTGGGATGTCATTGGTCGGCGTCTTGCTCGTGATCCTCGTCCTGTTGCGTCTGCAGACGAACTTTGGGTACGCGTACAAACGATATGGAATGCTCTTCCTCAGTCAGACATTCAAACTTTGTTTGACTCCATGCCACGTCGTGTAGCAGCACTTATTGCGGCGCGTGGTGGCCACACAAAATACTGATTCTGATCTCTTGTTCTTGTTTGTTTGCTTTGAACATTTAATCATTTATTTGTACCACTACCACTCAACTGTGTATTAAATTGCATTCAATTATGACGATTCCTTCTTGGTGTTGCAATTTTCACAAACGTGAGTGTAGTTAGGTTGGTAACTTCAAAGTTTGAATCTCTGTTGCTGTCTTAAGCGAAGCTTCTAGCTTCTGCTAGGAATAGATTAAATTGTATCAATTTATAGCAATCTGAAGCCAACTTATGTTAAGCCAGATCCAGGTGACTGGTAATTTGTTTTGTATAATTTTAATTTAACCCTCACAAGTCACAAGGTAGAATAAATTTAAAGTTATCCTATTTCTGTGTTTGCTTATATTAGAGTTTCGAAATTCTTGTGGTGAGAATTCACCTGTATAATATATGCAACACACTGAATTTATCTGTAAGTGAGCTAGATAAGCTTAGTTGAACCAAAAAAGGTGTTAAATTTAGGTCCATCGGGAAGATTTGAAAAAAGTTGTCTTAAAGTTTTTGCAGGAAATTTATGTTGGTCTAAAATATAACTTTATAGTGCATATAGTTGTGAAAGCAAAGCATTAATGGCAAAAAGGTCAGGTCAGGCCGCCGTAGTGAAAGCAAAGCATTAATGGCAAAAAGGTTAGGTCAGGCCGCCGTATTGGACTAGTGTTAGAACTGTATCGACTTTCAAGTTTATTTCTTGTTAGAACTCAATCTGAAATTTGTGTTTTGCTAAGCTCAAATTTCTACTTCAAGAAGAGTGAAAATTTTATGTGCGCTTATATATGTGACACTGATAAAGTAAATGTTTTCTTAGAGAAATCAATATTTATTCATGTAATAGCATAATATTTGGTAAACACGTGTTATTATGATAAATTCTATATACTACGGTAATAATTACGAGCGTAGACAGGTTTATTTTCTCATGAGTTTAATAAGCCATAAAAACAAATTTTAAAATTACAATAAAAGCCTGACTGGGCCAGGGAATTAGAAAAGCAAAGTTAAACTTAAAAAATTCTTTATCTCCAAAAGCAATAAAATTTTATTATAGAAGATTATAAATCTTTTTATGCAAATGTTTAATACCTTAACTGCCGAGTGACCCACCGGTGGATCATGATAGGTTTGTTTTTGGAGCCTCGTGATCCACTGGTGGATCACACAAACGTTTGTGGCCGCATGTGCCACTAGTGGGCCACCGTTTCTGAAAATTTATATGCAAATATAAATTTCTTCGGCCTTCAAATCACTCTCAGATACGTCGCAAACTGCTTCCAAAAAAGCATATAATTTCATAAATGCATTTTCGTTTTTGCTCAGAAAAGTGTGCAAAACTCTAAAATTTTGCAAATAATGTTAACTTTTGTTTCTTATGAAATGGTGTTCAAAATATATAAATATATGCTACAATATTCTTTAAAGCGCAAAGTATTGTTCAAAAGCAAACAAAACTGATATAAAATAAGATGTTGCGTGTTATACGTAATAACCAGCAGTTATTTTTCACAAACTTATCTGATGAATTAAAAATATACTTAGGTTTGAGATTTGGAATAATCTGATACAAATGTTATATGCATATTTCGAGAGATATACGACGTTAAATGCAATGATCAGAACCCCAATTATACATGAATATGATACCCTATTCACATACATACATGAACCAAATAACAAAAAATCCAGTTTTGAAAATAATAGTTTACCGATAATGTGGGAAATAATGTTTATATTTTTTTTGCATGTTCACGACTGAAACATGGAATGCAATAATATTTGTTATACACTAAACATACGGTATTGACCTCTTGGATCAACGTGTTTGGATGGACTAATTTTTTGGAATACTTTTAGCCAATAAAATTACACTCGTCCGCTCTTGCCCTTATGCGTGTCCGCAGTCAACGTGTTAAAATTTATTAAACTAACAAAATGCATTGGCTTAGTATCACGTAATCAGGCACCTTTGGCTGGAAAACGTAATAAGCAAGAGCGTCATATCCAGGAAAAATTTACGTTTATTTTATGAGATTTTCTTCAAAAATTTTAAAATCAAATTTCTTAGAGAAGAAAATTTCTTACAAAGGATTTTCTTATTATAGCTTTCTTTCATAATCCTTTTACTAATGCTAATTGAATATTTCACACTTATATAAAACATACATTCACAGTAGCTATGTCAAATTTTAAAGTGCTGATGTTAAACCGTATCTACCTTTTCAAAATTCCTTTTGAAAATCAATAAGTTGGAATATACTATAAAGGAATGTATGTGTCCTTTTAACTCTAAGTCTAAATAATGAACTCATTTCACAATCATTATGCTCAAACCTCTGATCATGCGTATCATTCTAAAAGAACACAGAAACACACATGGAACCAAGGTCTCATATTCTTAAGTTTTGGGATTGCTAAAAAGCATTTTCTATTTACATTACCATCAGAGCGCGTTTACATTACTGGGCTGTGATGAACCACATTAGGTGGCGCCATCTTTTGCTTAACTCTATTATTAGTGTAACGAATTTGAAACCTAAAGTAAATTCACTTAATGTCTGATTTATTTTACAAAATAAAATGCGCAAGGAACCTATACAACTCTCCTTCCGCAATAAAATAAGTACACATATATGGCTATATTAAAGTAAAAAACTTAAATTTAAACCAATGAAACGGGGGGAAAAATTATAATAAGCGGAAAAAAGAAACGAGAAATTAATACCATGAATGAAAATAGTTTTTTAGTATTAATTCACTTTTGTCACAGATATTAACTAGATCAACTAGATAGTTCTAGTAGCTCTAATTATGATGAACGAATGGCCAAAGCTCCATTTCAATATAGGTTCCCTTACCGAAGATCGTAGCTGTGATGGAGTTATCTTTCCCCATGCGTGTCTTTTCCGGTGTGCCATTAGTCCCAGCTTTGTTTTAATGGATGATAATGCTCGGTCACATAGCATTCATTGCTGTTGAGGCGCACCTAGAATGTGAAGATATCCACAAAATGGATTAACCAGCGTTCAATCGGAAATAAATAAGGGGAGGACCTCTGATTTAAATCCGATTGAACATGTGTGGGATACTTTCTTAAAGACACTTGGCGGTACGATCTTACTCTCCAGAAAACATGAGACACTGAAACATGCTCCTTGAAGAATAGGAACTCTTACGTGACCTTCGTGAAAACCTTCGTTCCCTTCTCGAAGGCCACGACACTTACCCCGAGAATTGTTAGATAATTTGGCGTTGAGTATCAACAGAAGATGCAACACAACAACTGTAGTTAGAGCAGGTCATTTTAAGGCATAGTGATCCAACATAGTACACAACCTAAAATCTTTTTAATCCATTTTTATAGGGACTTAATCTAAAACGTCCACACTTCTAAGAAAGCATTATTTTATTTAAACACTACAGGCAAGCAGTTTCTTCGAACACACTTCATGATAATCGCACATAATGAGCAAATAATACACATTTCATAATGTATGAAATACATTTTCTCTTTTAATCAGCTGTATTCCTAAGGAAAAAGATTGAAGAAGAAATATAGGCTGAGTTCTTGGAATCAATCGGTGTCAATGTTCCTTGTTTCCCACACGTTGATAAAAATATATATGTACTTTAAAGCTAGCTCAACAAATTCAAATACAGATATTTAAGCAAGAATACTTCACAAATTTGAGAAGAGACAGAAACTCGATGAGCCTAACTGATAACAACGAAAAAGCATGTAAAGCACTTAGTAAAAGAAGCAATCGTGGAAGACTTTCTAAGGAAATTTGCTTAATTCTACATATACGCTGCATCCTTCATTTCATTTTATTCACTTTCAAGGAAAAATTAAAATAATTGCTATATATATATATATCTAGGGATTTACAAACACGGTTTGGTAATGTAAATTATTAAAAATTTCCCAGCCATACAGAAGTGCGTAACATTCACGGAAAAACTTCTTGTTAAGCTAAAGAGCAAAAGAGAAATATAAAACAGAAGAAGAAAATGTCAGATTTCCCACAAATGTAAGCATATTGTTGCGTGCGTACGGGTTCATAATGGATTGAATGCATAAGTCGTTAAAAAGTTAATTAAAGTTTATTCTTTCTACAAGAAATTAAACACAAAATGCTGAAATATTTCCTCAGAGATATTCGTACAATTTCCCAATATCTCACAGTAGTTATATTTTGAACTACTAAAACGTTAACAGAACTCAACTCAAAAAGGAGAAAGCTAATTCGATCTCACCACGAATTCGCTACAATCAATGACAGCACTAAGTAAACAACAACAGTTCACTTAAAACAACTGAATTCAGATGTCTCCCCCTTTTATAAGCTTTTTAATCATGTACGAGACTATTCTGGTATTTTCTCGAGTTTTCTGGATAGCAAAAACAATTACGAGATATCCATTTATTAAATGTGCGTGCTCCTGTATTTTTACCATTTCGGCGTAGCTCTCTATTAAAACTCGTAGCGCGCAACATTGCACGGGGAAATGAAACAATTTAATTACAATTTTACTAAGTATAGTTAGATAAATACAAAATCCGTAACACTGCCCTCTTCCCAAGGACTGCGCGTCCCGGGCAGTACAATCTCTGGACAGGAAGTCAAACTTACAACCAAAGTATAAATGCAATAAGAAACGTTACATTAGAATAACAAACAACATAAACACTAATTGCAATATGTAACTTAAAACAAATCAAACACTAAATACAAAAAGGACCATGGTATTATAGTACTTACATTACTATTTACAATTATATGCACTGCGTACTATGGCCTGAATGACTTTAGGCTTAGAGTTCGATGACTTGCGGATCCGAACCACGATGTCGTTCAGCCTGCTTCGGACCGCGTATGGACCATCCCGAGGTGACTGTAGTTTCGGACAGAGTCCTTTCCGTCGAGTTGGGTTCCACAACCACACTTTGTCTCCTTGAGTGAATCGATGTCCAGTAGTTCTCATGTCGTAGCTGATCTTCATCTACTCCGCCGCCAAGTTGACTCGCTCTCGTGAAAAATTGTGCTTCACTTCAAACCGAGCCTGGAGATCTTGGACGTATTTCTCAGGCGATGAAGGCGCATCCGGAGGACGACTAAACAAGAGATCGCTAGGCAGGCGAAGATAACGACCGATGAGTATCTGGGATGAAACATTACCTGTATTCTCGGGTTTTTTCTTCGGCCCTAGTATGGTTTCAGCAGCTTTCTGAGCATGGTCTTTCAGACAACTCGCTTCGAGGTGAGATCCCTTCTGATGATGGATAGTTACATTCTCTGATGCTAAAACAGTTTGTTGTCTTTGAAGACTAAGGAAAAATTGTATTTCCTTTAAAAGTCCAATCCTAGTATGCAAGGATCTGTAATATCTGCCACATATGCCGTGTGATAGTAGGTAGCATTTCCAAACGTGATGTTTACTTTTAACTTCCCATCCATGTCGATTTTATCACAAGACGCAGTCTGGAGGGTAACACAGGATCGCGTCCAAATCAGTTTCTCTTTAAATTGTTGAGCAAAATCTTTCCGAATGATGGTAACATTAGCTCCTGTGTCAATAATCATAATGCAAGGAACTCCATCGGTATGCCCATTGATGGATAGTCCATTACTGTTGCTACTCACTGCAGAAATCTTGAGCGCTTTAAAACTAGATTTTTCACTACTGTTCAAACTCTGCTTCGCGATATGATCATTAATTTCCTTCTTGCGTCGTTGCTGGGAGATGATCTTATTTTCCATGCCCTGGGGTGTTCTGCAGTTCCTTCGCACATGGCCTTCAGCTCTGAAGTTCTAGCACATTGATTTTTTGTCACTCCTTTTCTGTCTCATGGCATTTAGTTATCTATTTAAATCGGCTGTCTTATTTTCCGTGCTCTGGGGTGTTCTGTAGTTCCTTCGTATGTGGCCTTTAACACCGCAGTTCCAGCACTTTAGAATTAGTTTCTTTTCAATGATATTCTGTTTCAAGGCATAGAGTTATCTGGTTAAATCGCCAATCTTATTCTTTGTGCCTGGGTGTATTCTGCATGCATTTCTTTCGTATGTGCCCTTCAATACCGCATTTCCAACACTTCAGCGCGCCAATTTGTTCTCACTCTACTCCGTATCAAAGCATTGACTTGTCTGGATAAATCATTTAAACGAGCCATCAGTTGATCCACTGGCTCGTGGACTTGCACAGCTCTGACTGGGTGGCGATCTCTACGAGTCGCTTGCTGGGCTGCCTCGAATTTCATGACGCTTTTCAAATCTTTAACATCCGCCATTCGTAGAGCTTTCTGTATTTCGGGATCCCGGATGCCATCGGTAAAATACTGCAGGGAACGGATTTTCCTTGTTTTTCTCGGGCAGTCCGTAAAGGCGAGGTGAGACAACATTTCAACATCCGTGGCGAGCTGCTGGCGTGTTTCGGTAAGCTTCTGTTAATGGGAGTTTAACTGACGCCTGTTGTAGTCTTTCAAATATTTCTTCCCGAAGCTCAGGTCCAATGCGCCGGACCGAGCTTCGAAATCTAATCTATGGTTTTCGGGAAGCGTCTGAAGGATATCCATTGCGTCTGTTCTCAAGGAAGCGGCGAAATGACAGGCCTTAGCTTGGGAGTCCCATCCATTCGCTTCTGCCACTATAAAAAATTGTGTCTTATACACTTACCAGGAGGTCTTTCCATCATATGTGGATAGCTTCAGAGAGGGTCGAGCAGGCATGGGTAGAAATTTAAAACCATCCGAATTGCTCTCAGCCGTCGCTACGAATTTCTTTAAATTATCAACTTCTTTGGCAACTTCAGGAACCCTGTCATCAATCTGTTGTTCGATTTGGCATTGTACGACAGAGACCCTTCCTTCGATTCATTGCTCCACAGCAGAAACTCTTCCTTCTATTTTTTCTTTCACAGAATAAAGTCTTTCTTCTATTTGTTCTTTTACCGAAGAAACTCTTTCTTCAATGTGTTCCACTTTATTTTCAACAGCGTCAATTCTGATTTCCATAGCCTCGAATTTATTTTCTGTTACGCAGGTAATTTCTCTTTTCATTTCCTCTTGACCTGATCTTTTCTTGAACAGCCTTCATTTCTTCCTTAACAGATTCCTGAACAGCTTTCATCTCCTCTTTGACGGATTCTTCCATCTCTTCCTGAACGGCTCTCATCTCTTCTTTAACGGAAACTTGACCAGCTTCATCTTTTCTTCAACGGAGTTCATTTCTTCTTTAATAGAATCTTTCACGTTTTCTGCAAATGATGCTTGGCCAGCTTCTCTCTTTTCTTGGAATGCAGCAAAAGTACTGACGAGCTGTCTGAATTGTTCTTCCATCGCTCTTGTGATTGGCGTTCAAATCCCACTTCTGACGCCAAAAAGTGTTGCGTACGTACGGGTTCGTAATGGATTGAATGCACAAGTCGTTAAAAAGTTAATAAAATGTATTCTTTTCCCAAGAAATGAAACAAAATGCTGAAATATTTCCTCAGAGATATTCGTACAATATCTCACAGTAGTTATATTTTGAACTATTAAAACGTGAAACAGAACTCAATTCAAAGCACAGAAAGCTAATTCAATCTCACCACGAATTCGTTACAATCAATAACAGCACTAAGTAAACAACAACAGTTCGCTTAAAACAACTGAACTGAGATGTCTTCCTCCAGCTTTTATAAGCTTTTTAATTATGCACGAGACTATTCTGGTATTTTCTCGATTTTTCTGGATAGCAAAAACCAATTATAAAATATCCATTTATGTTATTTATGTTATTTTCCTTTTACCTACATGTGGGCTCCCATACAACCGACTTTGATGGTGAAGTCGAGGCCATCTATTTAGCCCTACAACAGCTTTCTTCCCGTCTCTGTTCTCTTGATAAAGCTGTAATTTTATCAGACTCAAGTTCTGCTCTTCAGGCCATAGCGAGTAACCTAGGAAAACAAAGTGCTCGTGTCCAGAGCTGCGGGGAGATGTTGAGCAGAGTTCAAGTAAGGGTTGCTTTTCAGTAGGTGCCATCACATTGTGGCCTTCGGGGAAACAAGATGGCTGACCTTTTGGCAAAAAAAGGTACGGATATTCTTCAGAGGTCTTCCAGAGACCTACCTCTTCATTCTGCTAAACTTGAAATTAATAGGATTTATACAAAATCTTTTTGTAATGCTGCTGATAGTGTTTCTGAAAATAAATTATGGAGGGTGCTGTTGGAAGCTGACTGTGTCTCGGACACTCCTCGTGTTACTGCTGTGGCTGAGTTTAGACTGTGGACTGGTCATGACTGCCTTGATGCTCATTTATTTCGTTTTAACCTGACTTCCTCTCCTTTATGTGCTTTGTGCGATTCTGGAGAAATCACGGATGCTGCTCATCTGGACGTGTGCTCTGCACTTAAGAGTTTAAATTGTATTGTAAAAAAGTATTGGAGAGCTCGTTGCCTAATGACCTGATTGTCAATGGCCTGGCATTTGATAAATAATAATATCCATTTATTGAATGCTCGTGCTCCTGTATTTTTACCATTTCGGCGTAGCTCTCTCTTAAAACTCGTCGCACCCAGCATTGCACGGGGAAATGAAACAATTTAATTACAGTTCTACTAAGAATACCTAAATAAATACAAAATCCGTAACAACATGAATATACAAGACATGAACAGCCAAAGAATATTTATTCTGCAAATGATCTGAATCAGACAAATCTGGAACTCCTCTTAGCCAGTTTCATGAATTTTGCAGAAAAAATAACGAAATACTTTCAACCTTATTTTTGTCTATAGCACATTAATTTATGCTAAAATCTTCCCTTTTGATGACTGTTCTATATTTAAGCACAAATGGATAAAACAAAGAAATTCAGTTTTCTGAAGATTCAGATCCAGTAATACTACAACTCAAAAGCAAAACATTTTGAAAGCTAACGGCGTACCGTAACCAAGCGAAGCATGTTAAATTATTTTTTCGTTGCTTTTTATGAATTTGCAAATAGGTACACATTCACTTCATTTGAACTTTTTAAAATTTATTATGATCACTGTTTTGCATTACATAAACAACTGGGAAACATTGCATGTTAATTTACGGTATTTCATAAGAAATACCCATTTTACTTAATTTTAGATATTTACGATATTTTTCATTTACAGTGCTGGAAGAATATAAGAAAACCTTTTGTCAATAAAATAGTACCATTCTGACTCGAATATTATTTCTTTAGTGTCTTTGAAATTAATAGATTGAAAATACAGTTACCTTGTATTGATCTGATAGTTAGTTGCTGGTCTTGCACTTCATTTTTATTACATATCATGCGAGCACAAAAGGGGAGTTATGTTTAGAGAATTAAATAATATTTTTACTAGTACACAGAAATCCTTATTGCATTTTCAATGAAATTTGATTGAATTCAGTGTTTTATTACTAATTTGAGTTTCTGTTCGAAACAAGGACATTGAAACACTACAATTCAAGGTATTTTTATATGAAAATATTTCTACATTTCAGTCATTTTCTACACATATCATTTCCAGTGAAATCTGATTTTTTGCCAAATAGTAAAATTTTGCTAATTTTCACTTCCTATTGCATTTTGTATCCTATTGCATATATGTTCGTTACGGTGACTTAACAAAATTACAGACAAATTAAGATGTAAGTAAATATTTCCTGAAAATTCTAAAACGTTTCATTTCGGAACATTTACATGAGAACTCTCATTGTAATCATTTAATGTTTCTTTTTCTGCAACAAAACTAAATTTTCAAACATATAATTTTAAAACTTTCAGTTTTCCACGAAACTCATTGGAGGATAATTGTAATGACATTACTTAAAAAGATTTTTTTGGGGAAATTTCTTATTGTTAACCTATTGGATACTTAGCATATGTTACCCCTTTTTATATTGCTACAGCTGCTAATCATTAAATTTTCAGTTATTTTCCTACAACTAATTATTTTTTTAAATCTTCTAAAGATTCGGGAGCAAATTTTTACTTAATTATTATACTGGATGATATAATACGTTTTACGTGTTTGGAAGCTTGAGCTTAAATGGAAATGGAATTTATCTTAGTGCACTGTTGTAATAAATTAATCTTCTCTGACACTGAAGTATTCACGTGTAAATAACGGAGATTTCAACCCACTCCATATGGACTTTGAAACGTTTCTTTAAATTATGACGATCACCGAGTTGCATTACCATAGTCTTTAAGAAATATTTTGCTACAATTTCATACGAAATGTGACTAGAAAATGTTAATGTTTCACCTTCCTAAGAAATATCAGCTTTTAGAATGCTTTAATTTAAAATACTATACGAATAAAAATCATTATTTTGCAAAATGTTTCGCTTTGAGTAAACAATTACTTTTTTATCCCATCCGAAAAGAGTAATTTTCCGTATATGACCACAATATTGTATTGATGGACCAGGATATTTTAACATATTTGATTACATATCCAGCGAATATTTGAAAAACGTTAATGCTTTTTTCTTTATCTCTGCAATTTTCAAGTCGAAGTTTACAAACACACAGAAGCCTTTACCGGATTTTTAGTAAAACTTTTAAAGTTTGATTGGTTCATTGCTAATTTGATAGGTTCTGACTATATTCTGCTTACAAGAACACAATCATAATTTATTGCGGAGAATAATTTATGCATTAAATTTACTACAATATATGCATGAAATTTGCTACTATTCCTTTTGATTAATTTTCGAAATATTTGCTCATCTATGAAATTGAATACCTCGTATAATGCTAAAATATTACTAATTTTTGCTTTTCCAATGCATTTCATACGTGACAAATACTCAGTGTAGAAAATTATACTTCTTGTACCTTGTACTGCACTGATGGATCAGGGTTAGGATTTTTCTTTTTTTTTAAATTTTATATCATTCGACTATGCTAAAAAAAGTCATGTTCCTTTGGTTCTGTAGCAGTATAAAGCATTATTTTACTATTACGCAGATCTGTTTATTCTGTTTTTTAGTAAAATGTAAAGTTTGACTTTGAATGTTTGATTACTGATTTGGATGAGTTTAGGAATATTCTACTTAAAAGAAACTCTTCGTAATTTACTAGCAAAATAATTTACTCACCTACTTTTTTGCATTCTTGGTTAATTTTAAACTGCTGCTTATCTACGACATATTCCTAGTCAGTTATTAAAATGATTACTAACGTTTTTGCTTTTCTAATGCATTTCGTAATCAGATATGCTCAGTAAAGAAAATTCTCCCAATTTACTAATACTACAACCAAAACTGAAAATATGCGAGTGTTGACTAAAATTTTATAAGTTTGTTTTTATTTGCAAAAATATCCATGATTATTTGAAATTTAATAGTTTAAGGTTTATTTACCTGCATCAAACATATAGTTTTGTAAACAAATTTTCAAATAGTTTCATGTTCCACGAAATTTAGGTATTTGTAATGTATAACTGAAATAATGCAGTACTTCAGAAACATTGGAGTAAATAAAATATAAATACATCAGAAAGACGATTCATGATATTGGATACGCTGCATAAATATAATTATACAGTTCCCGGGAATGCAAGAACGTTCACCCCTCGAAAAAAAATTAAATTAATACGCTAACACAATATAGTTAACAATATAAGAATAACAGTGTTGTCTTATGAAATTAAAATGTACGTAATAAAATTAGTGTCCAATTCAAGGTTGCCAATTCAGAAATGCTAGATCTAGCATTATTTTGTAGCATGTAACAGGAAGATTTTGCAACTGGCATCTAGCACAAAAATTGGCACATTTGAATATTAATTAAAATTTTTTTAGTATTAAAATTTATTTATTTTGAGTATTTAATTTTTTCTTTGAGTAACATGCTTTCCAAAATTTTCGCTAACTCTTTCATCGTACTCCAACCTAGACATATTTACTGATACTCGCCGACTTTCAAATTTCACAATTATTTCAAAACGTTGTTCTAACGTATTACGGTAACGATATCAGGGGTTTTCAACTTTGCAAAAATCTTGGATATGCGGCAAGAACCCAGATAATATTATCTCAATAACTTCTACATAGGAATTTTTTCTCGTTTGACAGTTTCACCACCTAGACTTTTCTAACAAAGAAATCAGTTAACGCATCCGGATTCGTCTGGTATTTACCATAAAGTTCTGCTGTCACCAAGCATGATTCGTGAGGGATTTGGGGCAGGCTGTAGGGGTTTACTTGTATAGAAGCTCAAATGAATGTCTTTCAGACCTTCCTAAGATTTATCTACTTATTTTTAACTAATAGTTCATTTTAAGTTAGCACTCTCCTATTACTCTCTTTTCACCCACGCTTTTCATACTAGATTGCAAATGAGAAAGCGATTCAGATCTTCTAATCTTTATTCAGATTAAAGTAGACAGAAGTGCTATAAGCAAGAGTTTCGGAAGTTAGTTTCAGAGCGTGTCTGCCTATTCCAGGCTACGTTGTGCTGTGATTATTAACGACTTAATTTAGTGGCGTTGAGTGTTTCTAGGCTTTGTCTCGCCGGTTTTCTCAAAACCAGAGCTTTGCCTGCGCGTTTAATTATCCTGAGAGATTTTAGGCTAATTTACACATTTTGAAATGTTCAATATTACGTATTTCTGTTAAACCAAAAGTTCTTGGCTTGCGTAAACCCAAGCTGGGTAACTGTTAAGTTGTGTTCAAATAAAAAGGGTCTTGTACACCCTCCTTCTGACTTTTGTTTCGTTTCACAAGGCTATGAGATAATTATTCAATAGTCCTTTTAAAGTGTATAGTGTATGCTCCCTAAGAGTACAAGACTTTATAACCTTACTAAACTGACAAGCGATTTATCTCTCTAGTCTGAAGCAAATAAAATCTTACAAAGGTTAAAATATCCTTTTTATTTAACGCTTGAAATTAACAGAAGACACTGTTGCTACAACATAAACTCCTTCTCTTGCGGGTCAGAACTGGCAATAATACGTAACAGCAAGCGAGGCTGCTAGAAGCTCTACTCACGAACAAATGTCTTGTTAGTATCAACAAGCTATCCTTCCAGTCACTGAATGTTACTGAATCAACAGATCTTGTTTGCGATGTAACCAAATAGTATTTAAAATGAGCTGCCGGTGAGATATCTCTTGGCCTCAAACTCTATAGATAGTGGTGGGAGACGGGCAATACCTATTTATCAATGCTATCCACTAGATGTCTCAGTGTTCTGTCACCTGCCAGAAGCTCTGAAACATTCAAATGCCTCCTCAAATATTCTATAACTAATCTGCATTCTGGTGAACACTACGATAAGAAGTTATATTAACTTTCAGATAATTATAAATGGCTAATTAACGCAAAATCCTGCATCACTAGCGTGAATCCTGTTAAGAGATGGGAAAATAACCTATTTTTGTGTTTTTCCATGAAAAAATGATGACACCCTAATGAATTTTAGGTTTAAAATCATTCAGTGTTATACTTCTTAAGACATGAGAAAATTGGCAAACCAAAAGGTCAAAGGCTTGCTTGGTACAGCGGAAGATAAAAGTCATCCTATAAAAGGATGTGAGCAGGATAAAATACGTGAGTTAACAGATAAATATTCAGGCCTGAATTTTAATGGTGGTTCAATACATTCTGTATTCAAGCTTTGCACTGGAGAAGTCCTAAAAGCACCTGGGCAGACCCGTAAAGCTTGGTGTATACGTGGTCAAGCCTTGCCAAAGCAGGAGACAGTTCTCAACCGTAGATGACAGAACCTTACGACAATTTCGATCTAATTAGAGACTTGTAATGTGAAGCGCTGTTTTCCCCAAGAAGTACTGGAAAGAACTTCAAGCAGGTTTAGGTATTCTAAATATTTGTTCTTCAAATATATAATGGTAGTAAGGAAAGTTAGCTTCTATTATCAGAGCCGAAGGTTTTCAGCGTCCAGGAATAAATGAAGATTTCGCCCCCCCCCGTTTGTCAAGAACGTGAAACATTTAATGTTAAAATTTCGTAACATCAGTTTGACGCCCCCTGGATGCTGCACCCGGGGCAAATTCCCTCCTTAGCCCTCTCGCTTAAGGCTCCGGTGCGCTCTGTCTAGAATTAAGATTTATTTCAAAAACTGAGAAGTACCGGAACCTGGCTCCAGTGGGTTTCGGCGCAATTTAAGTTCTGGATTCTGAAGATGGATTTGGCGTATGGTGGAATCTAAATCCTATAGTATTCGACAAAAATTAAATCCTATTCATGTTCAGACTTTTATGCAGTGGAAATTGGAAGTTGGAAATTTTAGTAAAGCTTGATGCAATCAATTGCAAAACTTTTCTATTTATATTACCTATTGACACAAATTTTCGGTTAAGATAAATTAACGTATTAAGAATTCTTGAGAGCAGAAAGAAACTCTTAACTACGCCACTGGTTTAATGTAGTATTTTTATTAGAAATGTTTTACCTTATTCGCAGAATCCTGTATAGGAGTAGTCATTTGGCCTTAACTTCCTTTCAGAGAGCTAAATAATGTTTATATGAATTCCATAGCTTTCTGTAAGTGCTGCACTTTTATATCGGATTCACTTCATCAGCTCTTTCTTCTAATATCATAGTTTCCATATTCCCCAACCTGTCTCACAGTGCAACAACAATCAGTTCCATTCAAAAGCAGTAAATTTCAGTTCGCCTCGCAGCACCTACTGACAGAATCACCATATTGCCATATCGTTCACCAAAATCGTTCTATGTCAAATTATGTGAGGAAACCAAAATTCACCTGTTAGATATCATTTCATTGAAAATAGTTAATTATGTGAAGAATTGTAATTAAAGCGATTTAAATTCTAATATAAGCATGAAGTTGTGCCTAATCAATGTGAAACAGTTTATATATTCAGAAACTTTTCTGAAAATCATTGTGCTGTTCTGGTTGTTTCTAACGGTATACTTCAAATTTCTTTTTGAATTTTATTGCTTCCGTTCAGGAAATTTAGATAGACTGTCGTACATTTCCTTCATTTTTTAAAATTAGACATTTATGTATTTTTAAATTTCTTGGAGAAAGTTATACATCAATTGAAACATAAAATGAGTCTGTATGTCCAATGCCAAAAATCTCCGTTCATAATACTAGCACTAGAATATTAGTATACCACCGGATATATATATGATGGAAATATTTTTATAAAAAGGGACAAATTCTGTATTACAGTGCATATTAAACTCAAAATTTAAAAACTCTTAATTAATTAAACTAAAAGTTTTTTTAGTTTTAATTAAATTAAAATATTTTAAATTTTACTCAGTTAAATTAAAAGTTATCTGCTTTTAATTAGCTTAAATAAAACAGCTTCAATTTTGAAAATCTTAAAGATTTGTTTTTTTTTACAAAAATTTTAATTTGTTTCAAATATTTTATTTCCATTAATGAAGTTATTCAAGAAATTAAAATGTTAAAAAGTTAGTCACTTTCCTTTCTTTTTTCTGTTTCAACAAGTGTGCACTCCTTGGATTCAGAGTAGACTAGTTTTCAAAACATTTGCTCATAAAGAAAAAAAAATCTGAAAAATATAGCTTTCAATCTTCGGTTGCTGATATGCAAGGGAAATTATTCAGAAAGTAACTAAAGTTTTATTCTTAAGTACCTTTTATTGCAAAAACAGGTTTTCCAAAAACATTACTCAGTTAAACACATTTAAACAAACAATACTCCCAGTTTTTTTAAAGAAAAATAGACATCTTTTTAATCCATCGTTTTCAAGAAGTTTGTTTCTTTAATCCATTTTTTTACAGGAACTGTATAGGAATGTCCAGTTGAAAATCTGTTAAAGTAAGTACATAAATATATTAGATTTTGGAGAAAGTCTTATTTTCATTTGAACATTTTCATGCACTTGAAAAGTAATAGTAGCACAGAAATAATGGAATACAAATATGCAATTGTTGTAACAATAAAACCCTATAAAATATTTTTTGCAATTTTAATCTTGAAAACGTATTAGATACAGATTTGGCAATGAATTACCCAAATTGGTACAGTTTTGGATACTTTTAAAAGAATTGCAAATTTCGTAAAAAAGGAATTTTGCGCATAAGATAGGGAATTTTGAACATCTTTTGTTGAAAGTGCGAAAAATTCATAATCGTTAACAGTTATGATTCAAGCAGTTATTGTCTTATGGTTATGATTGATGTCGCATCGATTTTTAAAATCGTTGACGTCAAGTGACAGAGCTGTAGCCACATTCATTTACCTTATTTATCTTCTATCGTTCCGCATCATTCATAAGTGCAAATTCCCAATTAATTAATCAGCTTTTGAAAATAAAAAATATTTTAAAACCGTATAATTTTCATTAGTGATGCAGGAAATAAATATCTTGAGAAGCGTGTCTATTTTTTTAAAAACATCTCGCATTTGATGTATTGCCATGCAGCTGATATACTAAACATTAATTTAATCAACATGTTCTTCATTAATGCTCCGCAACTGGCTGAATGTACGGCGCTGTTTGACAGGTCTCTAACTAGAAAAAATATACCGTGCACAAACATTATTCTTCAAGGCGCTGCACGAGCAAGTCCAACGCTAACTTGGTAAAACTAGCCTCTTAAGCAAAATCATGAATTATAGCCATTAACTTGTCAGCGAGTTAAAGCACATCAATCAGAAACAAGCTGCCATATGCCTCATACTTAACGGCGTCTTGGGAACCGCTAATATTTTGGAAACCCTTGCGGAGAATATTTTATACATTAAAAAGAACGCTTAAGTACAACTAATATTTTGAACTGCACAGCCTCTGAACCATGAAATGCTCTTGAGTATTTTGCAACTAGATTATTACCTCCCGCCAACCTATATACATAGGTATGGGAAGTAATGTTTTCGATATAAAAATTTAATAGTAGTGAATAAGCACAAGTTAGAGACCCCACAACACATTTTTACTATTTTTAGTATAATGTCTGTCTGTGTTTGTGTGTGTGACAATATTTTAGTCCACGATAACTCATAAGAAACTCCCCAAAATTTCCATTTTCGATATTACATTCGCAGTTCACCATATTCACATAAAGAGATGCTTAGATTTTAGGCGAAACAAGACAACCGGAAATAGAACTTTACATGAAGCCCATAACAGTTTTTAATGGCAATCGGAAGTAATATTTTCTTAAAACACATAACAGGTTATAATGATAAACTATACTAAAATATAATCCAAAACTTTCTAGTTTTCGTGTCTGACTTATATTGATCGAAACAACATATTAGATTTTGACTTAAACTGATGAACCGGAACTAATGCTTTACTTGAAGCCTCTAAATAGGTTTTCGTGAAAAAGTATATTATCGGGCAATCGAAAAATTCTCAGATTTGAGATTTAAATCATGTATATGATTGAGAACAACATATTAAATTTCTATGCATTAAATGTATTTATTCTTGGAATTATTCCGAATTAAACGAGTATGAGCTCATTATAAAGATGAATTCTCGTTATGAAGCAATTTAAGGTAGTAGCCTCAATCCTCAGTTTTGCGTCCGTTTCACTTTTGTATATACTCACTTTTCATATAGAAAGATGCTCTCACCTAATATTATCGCTGTCCGTTATTTTTCAAGGGATAATACAGCAAATATAAATAGTAGACCGATTATAATAAATGTATGGCAACACTTAAAACTCGAATGGGAATTCTAAAGATGTGCTGGTTTTAAAGATTTTGGGATTTTGTTGTTAAATTGTATGTGGCGAAGTAAGTGAGAAGAAAGTAATGTTGAATAAACAAAGCTAAAGGGACGAATAAAAAGTTGTTATCTTATTAAAAAAGCGGAATATTGGTATTATGAAATGAGAAAAGACTGGGAGAAAATTTATGCTGACACTTAACACTCTATCGGGAATTCTAAAGATATACTGCTTTTAAAAATTTTGTGCATGCAGAATGTGCAGAATGCTTAAAAACTTTCGCGTTAAATCATTTTTTAAGCACAAGTGACTATCATATACTTGTAATGGAAATTCTGCCTACTGAAAGTTTAGTTAATATGTGGAATGTGTATTAACGATACTGCATATGCATACGATATTTAATGAAGCTGACTTAGCACTCATTAGTAAAATGCTTCTGATATTTTGTACTTTTTGAGACTTATTAGATTTCTCTTTTCGTTGTTAATAGATTTCATTTATTCACAAATTCGGATAATAATGTTATTTTACAATTTTATTATTGAACTTAAGGAGTAGAGAAAACGGTAGATAATAGCTTTTACGAATATGATATTTAATGTATACTTGAAGTATAATTAGATCCAAAATTAAGCGAAATTATTGAGTGACTGGCAAAATTGAATGCATTTATAGATATATTATGGGAGAATTATGGTTGAAATTAAAATAAGTAAACTTAATTTCGGTTTATATGAAATTTATTTGAAGAGCAATATCACCTCGTATTCATAATTAACATGGCTGACTGGATGAGCATTATGATGCTCACATATCTATAAATAGGGCTTCTCCTCGATGTACAAGAGGAATGCTTGGGAGATACATGCTAAAATAAACGCATCATTTTATATTCGAAATTTTGTCTCATTTCTGTTCCTCCGACTGCACAACACCAATAATGTAGGAGAATCTACATTACGTATATGTATATATATCCGGGACTCGAACCTGGATCTCTCGAATACGCGCTGTGCTACCGTTACACCCCGAAGGCATGCTGGAAGGAGGGAGAAAATACCCCAAAGAAAATTTTCTGTAGCTTAGCAGTCAAGAACCACCATTTGGATTCAATGGATTCTGTATGTGCACCACTTGCAAAGTCTACAAAATTTGCAGAAAAGTTTTTCTGGTACACATAATACCCATTCCTAAATCTGTCTTCCATTCAACAGTAGTAACAGTCGTCTTTTCCACCACATGCTTCTAATTAGCAGTATCGTATTCTTCTCTGTTTTATGGACATAATCAAAAATATTTTGTTTCCCACTGAAGCATGATGATGATGATCCAGGTACCTCTAATAATTTTATCAACGCTACATTTTCTTTCATTAACTTCTATAATGAAACTGACACCAAAATTTTAATTGTTGAATTTCAGGTAGCATCAGCATCTTACCCATCATTAGTAAGCCGCAATGTTTAGTTTTAGTTGATGTCGTTTCATAGCTATGCTACTCATAAGAATAGCACTTCAATCCAATTCCATCAATATATTTCAGCAACATCGCTTTCTCAAGAAAAGTTTGGTTTTGATAAGCCAGGTGGGTTTTCCTTAAGATACATGCTCAACTTTTCCAAAAGCATGGACATGACTGCAATAAAGAGTTTTCCCTAAGATACACGCTCAGCTTTTTCAGAAATATGAACATAACTGCAACGAAATGTACTTAAGACATTTTGCAATAGCATAACTTTGCGTTATGCCTCTCAATGTATATTTGTGGTTCTATTAACAATCTTTCTGCAATGCAGCATTACAAGCAAGTACTTATCTCCAGTAATCCCATTAACTAAAAATAGTTTCAACTATTTATCATTATAAATAAAAAAAATAATAAAGAAAGAAAAGGCAGTGTCGATAAATTACAAGTGCAAATAGCAAAGATGAACAATATGAGTGCAAGATTATAACATGATAATAATAAAAACCAAAAGAAATACAAAATGGATGGCTGCAATTCCTGGATAGGCGTATTCATGGGATTACCATTTTGGCAGCATTTACATTCACCAGGTTTTCTGCAGAAGTCCAAGCTATATTCAATAATAACATACGAAAGTATTACTTTAACGAAAGTGTTACCTGAACGAAAGCTGAATAGCTGAATAAAATGAAACTGTATACATGCGAAACTTGAATGAAATGAAAGTGCATACGAAACGAAACCTGAATGAACCTATTCAAAAATGTTACCTGAAGATTTTATAATTAAGCACAGTACAACAGTCAATACTATATAGTTTTATTAGTTTTTAAATATTTTGAATAGACCAATTTCATTAATATTCTAAAATGCATGTTTTTATGCATATGAATAATATGTCTGATGTCATATATTACTATTTGGATTTGTCAATCAGATTTTTAAAATGTTTAGCTACGGACATTAATATGACTTTTAAATTATTAAATGTATGATGCATGTCATAAAAATACATTCTTTTATTTCGTTGGAATTTCAGTTGATAGCATTTTAATCTGCAGTATTAAATGTTTTATACGGCAATCACACACATTTTGCCCTCACTTTTCAAGCATTTTGGTACAAGTACTTTCAGTCTTGAAACTCCAATCACATAAATCATATTAAATACTAAACGCTCATTGCTTAAAACTTTTGATTGCTTTCATATTCCACAAGTACACATATATCTGTGTATTTCCAGTTTTAGCTAAGTTAGTCAGTAAAAATAATTTCTCGATCTATATCATCTAATTACAATAAAATTCTTGGGAACTTAATAAGAACTCCTATATATGTGTATTTAACAAAAAAATACATCTATCTCAGTAGCATTTCATACACCAGCAGAATATAAACAAACCTACAGCCGTGTTATAAGGCATTTTCTTCCTCCTTTCAGCATAGCTTCGTGATGTAACGGTAGCACACTCTGCGCGAATTCGGGAGGTACAGGTTCGAGTTTCGGTGACAGCATTGCTCATTTTTCATGTTTCCTTCTTCAGAAATCCTGATGACTCTACGGTGTGACATCATCATTGTAGGCTGAGTTAACGGCGATACTTATTTGACTCTCATTGGCTGATTCCTAGAAGTTGTTCTAGTAGTCTACAGTTTGCTTATATGGACCGGGACACCCTGTTGGAAAAAAACAGCTAAAAGCTTCCGACGCAGAGATTGGATGCAAATTTCTGTACTCCATGGATTCCAACAAACGTTTTATTTCGGGTTAATCACCATTTCTTCCTGTGTTCAATTAGCATTGTTATTTTCTTTTTAAAGAACGAAAGATGGATGAATCCCAATAGATACCTTTAGAAATATCCAATTGACTCAACAACTTAAGTCTACTGACCACGAAGAAAATTCGTTGAATGCATTATGGTAAAACAACAAGTGAATACTGATTTTTTGAAGAAAATCGTCTTTAGCGATGAGGCTTATTTTCATCTTGATGGCTTGGTTAATCGGCAAAATTGTGGCATTTGGAGTTCAGAAAATACCCGAGTGGTTTTTGAGAAATAAATGCATCCCCAAAGTGTCTCTGTTTTGGAGTATTTTGTCTGTAGGCATTATCAGACCATTCTTCTTCGAAAATGCCGTTGTTAAGACAGTAACAGTTAATGGTGGTTGCTATCGCGACTTGGTAACCCAGATTTTGTGCCTAAATTTCAGAATATGGATGCGGATGACATGTCGTTTCAATAAGACGATGCCACATGCCATACAGCCCAAGAAACAATTCAATTACGACATGAATCATTTCCTGGTCGTATAATTTCTCGTTTTAGGGACCAGAATTGGCCGGCCATATCATGCGATTTAACGCCACTAGGCTTCTATCTTTAGGTTTTTTGGAGTCTAAGATTTATGCAAACAAGCCCACGACCACACACGTCGTAAAGAAGGAAACTGAGAGCTGTATCAAGAAACTTCTGCCACATTTATGTAAAATTTCATGGAAAATTTCAACAAAAGAGGTGTGCCAGTAAAGCCGTGGAGGTCATTTACGTGGCCTGCTATTCCATACATAACCGTATACTATATGAATGAATAAAAAATTTACAATTTTTAATTACAAACCTTTGTTTTCAGTCAAAATTACTGTTGTATTTTCGGTTTCAGAGTGTCAATAATATCTACGCATTGAATCATAATTTTAAAGACGTCACCCCAATCTACTGCCATTTGTAACCTGGAAGTACAAACATTATTCATATGCATGAATGAATTTATATATGTATACAAAATTTATATATATATATATATAATGCAGCTACTACCCAAAAAATAATACTTTACAGGATTTATTGTAATAAAAGAAAATAGAAAATAATTAAAGTACGCATTAAATTGAATATGTAGCATTAATTAAAAAAAAGAGGAAACAGCTTAAAGATGTTGGCTAAAATGAATAATTAAATAGTTAATGATGTAGCTAATGGAACAAATTTAGATAAAACTCGTCAGAGGGCGTTTATACGAAGTTCTTTCATCAGCTATCATCAAGGAGTTCTATAAAAAGCGTTTATGACATCCTGATATCTAAAAGCCACTTTTTTCTATTTTCATTAATCATGCTTTCAAACATCAAAAATAATGCCCCTACGCTTTTGAAGAAACACTACGCATAAAAAGGCTACAGTCTGAAAAAAATTATAACTATTTCCAAAAATTATATATCGTAAATGTAGTTATACAAAAATTAAAAGCCAAAAAACCAACAACTAACAACTATTTTAACATCATGAGGATTAGGAGCTGCAAGCTATATAGATTCGTATGGAGTTCAAAAGGCTTTAGGAATAGGCCTTAGGAGCTCCGCTATCTGAAGAAAAAATACTTGAAAAGAGAGTAGATCAGCCATGAGAATTTCAGGGCAAATGTATGAAGAAAATATGAAAAAGGAGGAAGGATTTAGTGGCGTTTCTACGTCAGATGAATTACCTAAAAAGATTAAAGAATTTGAAAATGGTTATTCATTTAGATATATCTAAAGTTCCTGGAATACATTGGAGATGTTATTGTAATAAACCTGAATATAAATATGTAGAATATTTTCATTCTTTTGGTGGATATATATTAGGTGAAATGAAATTAAAAAAAAAGTTCGTTCCTGATAATATTTGGAAATTTTTAAAATTATCTAATAAAAAGATTTTTATTACATATAATGATGCATTTTTACAAACGTCTGTTTTTTGTACTACTGATTTTAAATCAAGTATAAAAATCTGATATGTACACCACATGACTTCCTTGTACGGAATATTAAATTATACGCATTTCTTCCAGCTTTTTATTTAAACTTATTTCCTCGAATTTCGTTAGAGATATATTTCTCATTCAATTAATTCAGTTCTCATTTCGCAACAAGGCAAAAATACATAAAACCTCAAAATATTTTTATTAAAAATTGAGAAATATAGAAAAATATAAAACATAAATACGGTTAAAATAATTTAAAGAACAACTTTTACAATTAAAATATGAGTTTCTACACAAAAACAAGCAATTCAGGCAATTCGGCCAGCGTGTGAGAAGGCAGCCTTTTCGGTGCACAAAACTGAAAGTTTACTTTTGGTCTCGCTTGGCAAAAAGGCACTGAAGGCGTATAAAATGACCTAATTTGTTGTGACTCAATTTGCTTGTATATAATGAGTCAATATATGGGATAATTTAATAACTAGAATGGCTTAATCATGATTTAATTAGCAATAATAAAGGAAGACGTTATCTTTGTTGTTGCGAAGTTTAGTTTCTCTAGATTGGCAACAAATCCACTATTCTGTTAAGTTTCAAATGTAAACAAATATTGCTGCTATGGTAAATGAAAATTAGGCTTAGCCGCACTTAAACAACTTTTAAATTGTTGATAATTCTACAGTTATTGCATGCAGGTTAACTAAAGGCATAAAAACCTTAACCGGAAGATAAAAACAATATAATTCAATCATTTTTAATGAAAAAAAATTCGCAATTTGCCAACATATAAGAATAAAAAAAATTAAGCTCGCCGAGTTGAGTAACAGAGTGGGTACATACATATTTTTATAAACTTTTGGTATAATCGACTGCAACCAAAAAGGGAGGTGCACATATATATTAAAGCAGTCCCCCCCGGGGGTCGACGTAGAGAACTCTGCGAAGCTACTGGCTAGGATCTGTACCTAGGCAGTCTCGGCCACGGGGGTATACAAATTATGAACCTGGTGGTTCTGGGGACTCCGGAAAGGTCACTTATTGGCCGGCCCGGGGTTCTGGCATGTCTTTGAGCTGGGTGGTTCTAGTAGCCCGGGGCTCGCCCTGGGTATGCTGGGTAATGTCCCCCAGCGACGGGCTCGCCCGTGCGACTGGTGGGTAGCAAATTGACGATCAGTGACGCCCCAAAATGGGTGCGTTGCGCCGACCCCTCAAGGTTCCGGGAAAGAGGTTGAACCTCGGCCTCGGTTCTGCGGGGGGAAGGACCTGTAGTGCAATTAAGTTTGTGGAGCAGGGAATGCCAATATATATTAAAGCAGTCCTATATACAAAATTTCAGCATTCTGAGGCTACTCATTTTTAGTTATACGAGATACATACATCCATACGCAGAGAGGCCACGAAAAAATCTCTTCAGAATCCATTTTAAATCAGTTTTATAATTTTTTTTAGGAAAAATTTTGTAGAGAAAATTATAATCAAAAATTATATAATGGAGAATATAAATCCACATGTATATATATTTATAAAACTTGAAATCACTTTGATGTTATTACTTAAATTACAGGTTTCTTAGGAAAAAAAAGAACTATTGTCATTATTGCAAAGTGAGTTATTATAAAAAAGAAGGAACATTTTGTAATGATTGTTGTAGATCATTCAAAGGTAAGAAATGTTTTGAAAATCATAAAAAAAGTTTATGAAAACCTATGGAAATGCTTAAAATGTAAGAAAATATATCAAGAAAGATAAGAAATCCAAAAGAGCATAAATGTGATGTAATAATATGTAAAAATTATAGAGAATGGGCTTTAAAAGAACATAAATGTTATATGAAAAACAAAGCTGTAGGAGATTTATGTGTAAATCTTTGCATCAAAAGAATAGAGAATAGTGTAAATTATGTAAAGAAAATGAAAAGATTCATTGTTTAAACATAATGTAGGAAAAAAATTAAAAACATAAATGATTGATGTGATAAATGTTACTGTGAAGGACTTACAGAAAAATACATGTTTTTGATTTTGAAACAAATCAAGAAACAGGCATTCAAAAACCTAATTTAATAGTAAATCATGATTTTACAGGAGCAGAGACAAATATTTAAAGGTAATGAAGAATATTGTAAATGGTTATTTGATAAAGAACATTATAAACACTCAGAGCTCATTATTTGATTTTCAGTTTTAAGCAAAATATTGTTTTAAAAATAATACTAAAGTGAACCTATTCATGAAGATAATAAACTCGTCTGTATGAAAGATAACGATTATGCTATGAAATGTATTGATTTAAAAAATTTTACACTCGTAAGCTTGGGTTAAATGAATTAGATAAAGGATATTTTCTTCATTCGTTCAATGCATCTAAAAACCAAAACTATGTAGGAAAATATTCAGATAAATATTATTATGGCTACAACTAAATAACTTCGAATCAAACAGAATGCTTTATGAAATGGTATAATTCTGTAAAAGATCAAGTTTTTTTTATTTTCAAAAAGAGATTATTAAACATTGTAGATTTTAAGTAGATATTTTGAAAAAAGAATTTTTAGAATTTTGAGAAATATTCTTAAAAATGGCAGATATTAATTCGTTTAAATGCGTTACAGTAGCAAGTATATCTAGAGAGAAATTCTTACAAGAAAATACTCTTGCTATCGATGAAGAAATTATTCTAAAAGCTCAAAAAGTAAAAAATCAATTGCTTGGTTAAATTATCGATCTCCAAAAACATAATATTGATATACAATGCTCTAAATGAACGAGGAAAAAACTGAGTATAAATAATAAACATATAATGTAGGTGAATTTTATGGAAATACTGTGTTCTATTTCATTGATGTTATTAGCAAGTATGTACTAGATGTTTTACCGAAGACATAGTAAATATACATAAACAAGTATATATGAAAGATTTATATGAAAAAAAGGTAAAAATAGATCATATGACAAAAGACGCTTCATATAAACTCCTTGTGATGTGGTAACGTGATTTTGAAAATGATAAAGAAATTTAAAAATATATGAAAAGAGACTGGGAAATAAATTTTATAGAACCTTTAAACCCTGGATATGCTATTTCAGGTGGTAAATGTGAATCTACCGAATTACAATATGAAATGAAACACAATGGCAAAGGTAATGTATTGATGTTGTTTCACTCTATCCAACTGTTAATTTCTTTGGTGATTATCCAACAAAACATCCTTATAAAATTTTCAGTCTTATGAATTATGATAAAAATTGGTATGGTTTGATTAAATGTAAATTATTAGGCACCTAGAAAATTACATCATCCTGTATTACCTTTTAAAGAAGATAAATTGTTATTTTTACTGTGCAAATAATGTTTTAAAATTATTCAATGCAAACATTTTAATACTACTGCCGAAAAGAGAAAGTGCGAAAATATTATAAATTAAGAAATAAGGAATGTCAGCATATTGATGACGAAAGAAGTACATAGGTACTTGGACAACAGAAAAATTAAATTTACTTTTGAAAAAGGATATAAAATTTCAAATATATATGAAGTTTGGCATTATGAAATGAAAACAAACAATTTATTCAAAGAATATGTCAAAATATTTTTAGAAATCAAATTAGAAACGTGTGATAAATGGTCTAATCATTTCAAAAATAAAGAAGAATATAAAAGAGCTGCTAAAGAAAAATTAGGTATAGAATTAGGGAAAATAGAAAAAAAATCCAGATGTGAAACATATTGCTAAAATTTGTGTAAATTCTTAACGGGGTAAATTTGGACAAAGAAAAATATGAAACATACAGAACTGGAATATTTAGATAAAATTACATTAAATGATAAGATTAAGAATGTGAATGACGATTGTGATTGTATGGAAATGAATTATAAGGCGAAAGATGAATATGTAAAAGATAATTTTAATACAAACACGCACACACACATATATATAGCAGCTTTTACTAGTAGTTCTGCTAGAATAAGACTTTATAAAATGTTAGATAGAGAAGATAGAATATTATATTATGATACAGATTCTGTTATTTATATTGATGATGGTACTAAAAATATAAAAACAGAATGTTTATTAGGTGAATGAAGCAAGGAATTAGAAGAAAATTAATATATTAAAATCATGGCTATCTGGTGCTTCTAAAGATTATAGTTATATTTTAAATGCTAATATCGAAAATGAGAAAGGAAAAGGATTTAAAATGTGTCATGAAAAAGAAACAAAACTCATTTGTTTATTAAGGAAAAAAGTAAAATAATGGCAGAAGAAACTAATTGCATAAATTTAAAAATAATCAATTTCAAATTCAAAAAGATAAAATACAAAAGTAAATGATATGACTAAAGCTTATACTTTGAGTTTTGATAAAAGAAGAATTTTAGATAATTATGATACTGTACCTCTTAGATACTAATTTATTTTACTAAATAAATGGCAGATAAAATAATGGAACACTTAGAAAAATTTCTAGATAAGATTGATTCCGAATGTATGTCTAGAAATCAAAGAAGAATTTGTTGAAAAATTCCAAGATAAGGTTGATCGGAAAAGTATTTCTAATATATCGGATAATCTTCCGGGATCCCTAAATTTATTTTTATAATAAATGGCAGCTTATTGTCCCCCTTTTGATGATAATGAAATAAAGGAAGGACCTATAGGCTCTCCTGGTATTGGTTTTATTAACGGATGATGGAAATAATGATATGGAGAATAAAATTTTAAAAAACTGTTTAAATTCGATCGATAATCATGATACTGCTAATAAAGAATTTGTATTAAAATGATATTGAATGTAATTATTTTGAATTAAAAAAGGAACTTATAGAAAAAAATTAAGGGAGTACATAGAAGTTTGTTAAATTTTACTGAAGAAAATGCAAGATATATTAGAACCCTAGTAGAAGCGACTGACGAACAGAAATCTTATGATCATCAAATAAATGAAAGTTTATCAGAATTTTAAAATACATCATACGATAAATATTTACATATTAAAGATGTTATAGATGCAAAAGGTAAAAGAATAGAAAATGTTAGAAATCCAATAAAAGATCCAGATCCTGAAACCAAAAGATCAGTTGTCTTACTATCAGTAAAATAATCAGTAAAATCAGTTGTCTTATTTTACTTATCCGGTTGACTGAAACGTCATGAAGCATTCTTTTCTATGTTCTTCAAAGGTTCTTCATTCATATAAAGAATAATGATAAGTCAGTGGTATATAGCCCGTTTTGTTCGATAACATCTTTCTTACTTTGCATGAGCATCATAATTCCTCACTCACAAAAGAACTTAGATTTTTCAGCGAAAGCTGAACAAGGTATTGATTTACGGCCTCATTTGAACTGAGTGTTGTAACATGAAAGAAATTTTGAAGAGAGCGCGAAACAACTGAAAGTCTGAGGGCATAAGATCAGGTTAGTATGATACGGGTGGAAAACTTTTCAACCAAACTCCAATAATTTTTGACAGATGGTTCTTGTCTCCCGTTATCGGGATCGAATGCAGTTCCTGCATGATTAATGAAGACTGGAAGTTTCTGGAAGATGGATTCGTTGAAACTGTTCAGTTAGCGACACCACACATTCGAATTGATTTGTTTGCCCTTTGGTAGAAGCTTCGGAACGAGACCACACATAAGTTAGATTACTGACAAAAATTATATTTGGGTTTAGATGAAAAGTGTTGCCAAGCGTATCATACTCACATGATTTTGTGCCCTCAGACTTTCATTTCAAGCTCTCTTCAAAATTTCTTTAATGGTATAACATTTAATTCAAATGAAAGTGTAAATCAGCACCTTGTTCAGCTTTTCGGCGATAAAGCTAGGTTCTTTTGTGAATGAGGAATTATGAAGCTCGTCAAAACACAGTAAAAAATTATCAGACAAAACGGGCAATATAGTATTGACTGATCACTGTTCTTTATATATATAAATATAAATAAT
>KK122310.1:0-24007 GCA_000611955.2 Stegodyphus mimosarum
TGCAACTTTTTCAGTACCATAATTTGGTGAAACCTTGAACCAAATTTTTAACAGTGTATATATTGCTATTGTAGCCAACCGAAATCGCAAAGCGACCTGCACACGTGTGACATCTATGGTTACAGCGACCATTGGTAAGGCGATATCTGCAGCTACTGTACGCCGAAGATTACATATGAGTGGACTGTGCGCCCAAGTACCTCGAGTTTGTCTTCCGTCCAATCAAGAGGGGCACGATTACAGTGGTGTCGGGAACATGTCAATTGGAATGTGTCTGACTGGGGCAATGTCATGTTTACTGATGAGTCAAGATTTGCTTTGGAGCCAGATGACAAGCGTATAAGGATATGGCGTGAACAACGAACACGCAATCGGTCCCAAAACGTCACCGAACATCACGCATTCCGAGGGGGAAGCATTATGGTGTGGGCAGGGATTTCATTAGGATATCGCACCGACCTGCACATCTTTAAACGGGGTTCTTTAACGGCTGTCCGATATCGAGATGAACTCCTAGAACCCATTGTGAGATTGTACGCTGCAGCAGTTGGCCAATTTTGTTGTAATGGACGATAACGCATGTCCCCATAGAGTTGACATCGTCGATGACTACCTGAAGAGTGAAGGGATTGCGCGTATGGCGTGGCCAGCATATTCGGCCGACCTTAATTCCATTGAAAATCTTTGGGATGCTCTCGGCCGTGCTGTATTTTTACGTTTCCCACCTCCAGCCACTCTTATTGAGCTGGAAACTGCTCTACAAGAAGAATGGCGGTTGCTTAATTCTGCGGTGGTTGACCACCTAATTGAAAGCATGGTCACAAGGTGTAAACTTTGTATACAGGTGACGGGGGATCACATACCTTATTAATGTCCTTTTTTTTTTCATTTTATGCTGTTTATTTTCACTTTATACATAATAACTTACAAAAATTGAATATTGTTTTCATTTCTGTTTATAATTATTGATTTTGCTTTATGCATAAACATATATGCTACTTTTCTGCCGAATTTTGGGTCAATCAAAGCAGTATTTGTTTATTTTTTTTTGCATTTTACATCTTCGTGCGTAACTTTTAGGAGTGAGTGTAATTGAAAACTTTTGTTTTGTGAACACTGGGAAATACAAAGAAAGTATTGGATAATTAATATCTTATATATATATATATATATATGTGTGTGTGTGTGTGTAGAGAGAGAGAGAGAGAGAGATGCTAGTATCCTATTATTGAATATCTTTGAAAAAGGTGAAGAATTTTTTGTGAAACATTACTAACCTTTAAATTAAATAACAGAAGTAAGTCAGCTGACAAATTCTAAATTCTAAAATTACGAACGATTTCCTAATATTTTTATCGTTTAACATTATTTAAAACATACATTAATTTTTAAAAGGATGTAATTTTTTTTTTCTTTATAGTAGCAATTTATGCATATATGCTAATACGAACCGTAGATGAGTGAGAGAAATCCAAAGGACTTTTGAGAGCTGCAGAAAATCCTAGTATAATCGGGAAATGAATCAGATAAGCACAGTAAGTTAGTCTGCTTAATGGTATGAACAGTTCGTATGAAAGAATGCTATCAATAGCACCTAAAGGAAAATAAAAAAAACAAGGTATTTTATTCAAGTAAACACATTTTTAATGTTGAAAAACCATCCGTCAATTATGTAATAGATAGGACTAATGAAACTGGAAATAAAAATTCTGGATGCATTTACTAAGAAGTAGATATTCTGTAAGTAGTTAAATTTGGAAATCTGAAAGAGTATTTTTGCTCAGTTTGAATTCTGAGCACCTAATTAATTATACTTCTTTAGGTTTCCAATCTGCAGTCCATTAACTTCTTGTCTTTCAATGTAATCTCTTAAGGTTCATGCTCTTTTGGTGGAGTGAATTTTAGAGAGAGAAAGAATGTTGAATGAAACGTATATTTTATATTCTTGCAGTATTGTATCTACTCCTGGCGTGTATTAGAAGCAAGAATGTTCTCCGAATTTTTCTTAAAACGGGCAGAATTACTGTGACTAATAACTCCCAAGCATTTATAATATTCAAATTAGCAGTAATGAAAACGTGAACCTGCTGCAATTCATATGTATGTTACCGTTAAAGTATGAAATCTGTTATTTTATAGAAATACTTCGTTATTCCATGAAATAACTGATCGTGTCCGTTAAAGTGTAAAACTCTCTTGTATTTCCTAGTTTAACTAGTTATTTCATAGAATAACGATCTGCAGCCCGTTAAAGTGTAAAGTAATCTATATCATATATCTCGTTTTTTAGTATAAGGTACATTTACGTTTCGTTTAACAATATAGAATGTTCGTGTAAAACCCAGTGTGTCAACAAAAAATGTTTTTGTTTTAGAAATAATATTCTTTGTAATTCCAAGTGTCATTTTAGTAATCCCTGTTGTAACAAATGATTTTTTGGTACGTTTCCATAAATACCATTTATACGCTGCATAAATTTTCATTTTAGTTGTCTGTCATTAGTTTATTTATAGAATACCTAGTTATTTCATTTTAGATAAATTGTTTATTTTACACTTTAACTATCTCTCATTAGTTAATTTATAGAATACCTAGTTATTTCATAGAATAACTAGTTAAAGTGTCAAATTATTAACATATTACACACTTTAACGGACACGATCAGTTATTTCATAGCATAGCTAGGTATTCTATGAAATAAACTACATTATATACTTTAACGGTAACATATACACTGGAAAGACAACTTCCCCCGAATTTTGCATTGGGAACAAGTTTTATGTTAAGATTAGATAAGGCTTTTGATTTATATTTCGATTATGAAGCATAAGTTTTTTATTCTTATTTTGCATTTTCATTATTAACTCTCAAATTAAAATACATATATACAACATGCATACCTGCTTGTTTTGTAAGGCAGAGGTAAATAATCCATGATAATCCAGCTGCAAAACATAGACGACTGAATGAGTTATAAAAACAAATTGCAATTAGTGATGGATCTGTGTGATACAAACCAAAAATACAAGTTAGTGTTATAGTTAGAGCTACAATCCATCCACAGCACAAAGTTACCTAGGAAGTGAAAAAGACCGACATTAAAATTTAAACTTTATAAACTACTTTGCAATATTATAAACTACTTTGCAATAAAAGTAAAAAATGTTTTTCATGCCTGTCGAATAATATGTAATTATCTCTTTTTCTCTACGGCCATCTTGATAATGACTCAATGAATAACGTGTCGGAGAATAAATGCATAATGATCTGCATCTCTGCACCCCCGTGAGGACAATAAGCGTGCTATTATGAATCCTCTGGAGGAGAAAATGCATTACCTGGTGCACCAAAGTCAAAGGTCGGGAGGGGTAGATAGGTGACATGATTCAACTTATGTTTTGAGTTATGATATATGGGCATACGATGCCCTGGAAGTAAGTACATTGGGTTCCAGTTGCTACAAGTGAACAGTAGATCATAAATTTAAAGTTGCACTACAGGAATTACAGAATTAAATTATATTAAAAAGAAACTATTTTACAGAATATATGTAAAGAACAAAATAGTAATTTGTAGAGATATTTGCATAATTTTTACAAGGTCACAGTTTAGACTAAGTGAAAAAAAAAACTGCGTTTTACAAAATGGACATGATAAAAATATGAATAAATAAGAAATACGAAAAAGAACAAACAATATGTATAAGACTGATTAAAATATTTTCCAATATGCGGTCCTAAATTAAAAGTATTGTGCTATCTGAAAAGGTATAAAATTTTTTTGCATTGGCGTTGATATATGCAATTATCTTCTGAGCTTCTTTAGCCATTTTCATTTTCCGCTAGTTGAGCTCTCCTTATCTGAAGATATTTTGCAGAAAGTTCTGAAAGATGCGTACCCTGTGTTAGGATGCATTCATATAAGTAATGTCTCAGATACCGTACTTTACCATAGGAACACTGATGCGAATCGCTTTGGCCGGTGTCGGGCAGTATTCAATGTAGAACTGGGTCAGTATGGAGCTTTATGATTTTAGGAGTGACGATCGTCACTCCTAGTCTCGAAACTAGTGGAAAATAGTTATGGGTGATGCGCTCCGTAGTCTCTTTGTTTCACTGCCTTTTCCAGGTGTTATCCGCATTTATTTCGACCTTTTTTCTCAGTTTCAACTCTAGTTTGGGGTCAACATTGAAAGTACCAGTGACTGGATCACGTGTATGTTGTTACCTCTCCTTTGCAAATTTGTCGGTATAGCCGTCGCTAGGGTTTTCAGCGCATGGGGACAACTGAGGATTTCGCGCACCCTACTGTTTGCCAAAATGCAATGGGAAACATCAATTTGCATCCCCTGGATGCTGCGCTCGGGGAAGAAGTCCCCCTTTTCCCCCTCCTTCGACAGGTACGTTACTGCTTGTCACCTCTTTCATTTCACTTGTGCCCTAACCGGTGTAGCGAACTGACACTAGTGAGAAGGTAGCGTAATGAATTTATTTAAGATTCTATTCTAGGCTATATGCAAATAACTTATAAAATATTGTTCTCGTTGAAAAAGAAGGAAAAAATAAAATATAAAACACACACACACAAAAAAAAAAACAGATGATGCACGAAACCGATTAAAGCTCTATTTAGAGTTTCTATTTCACTTGAAATTTCTCATTTCTCTCTTACGATGCAGGGTGAAATTTCTGATCGCATTTCCTAGTCGATGGTGGTCGTTTCGAGCAAGTTGCATTCAAGTAGGTAGCGGTAAATATCTGGCTACCAGCCACTGAATCTCTTCATCTCTTCGCAGAGAGAGATGAATGCTCTTGGCAGAGCGAAAAATTGGCTGTGACAGAGCTGAAAAACACAAGAGAAGGTTTCTGTCTCTCTGCACTGCAACTAACTCTCACTAACTAATTGAATTGCATTCCCTGTTTTTGTTCAAGTTGTTGTTGGCGTGTCGGGAGGATTTCCTGAATACTCATTTGTCCGAAAATTTCCAGAATGTCTCTCGATTGGGGAAAGCACCTTAATAGAAATCTGGATATAATGATGACAGACCTGGGAGATCTTCGTGATAATTTTCCGGTTCCGACTTGGGACGCAAACTAGGTGGTTTGAGACAATGCATAACAAAACACCTATAAAGGAATGTAAGGGAACGAAACAATGTTTCTCCTTCGAACAACTATGAAGGAAACAAAGACTTGAGAATGCTAGAGACTGCAAGTCGCGTTCATCTTTCCCGAGAATTTCTAAGTGGTCGTTAGGAAATAGCCTTTTTGTCCGAGAACTTCGGAGGTGGTCGTCTGAAAATAGCTGAAGACGTTACAGCTGGTAAAAAAGACTTGGGAATGGTATGTGATGGCAGGCCACGCTCAGTTTTCTCGAGAATTGCTAACTGATCGTTAGGAAATATTCCTTTTCTGAGAACTTTCGAGGTGGTCGTCAGAAAATAGCTGAAGATGTTACATTGGGCTTCTTTGATCCATTGCAATGGTGATGAGGCCACCTCTATTGAGAAGTTCTCTGATGACATATACTACAACAACGTTTTGAGAGGCACATTAATAATAGCTTTACTAGACCGCTACCAGTTCGTGTTCTAGAGTTTCTACAGACAGCCCGCTTCACTGCTTTGAAAACTACGAATAATTCTGTCTGAAAAACAGAATTAATGTGTCACAGTCTAGTTGACCATTGAAAAACACAGTATTCCCCATCTTTGCGCAAAAGACACTGGCTGTACCGTCATCAGTCTTAGAGCCATCGTCATATATTTCAAGTTCTGCTATATTACTGGTATGTATAAGGTACTGCAGGCCTCGTATAAAACCACTGTGGGCGCTGGCCGAAAAAATATTCCGCATAACGAACGTGGCCGTTCATTAAAAACCGCGCATTAAGATCTATATGCCTCTAAAACTGTAACCACTGTATTTACAAGAAATGCATAATTAAAATGTTTTCACTGGCATAAAGTTGCTTCGAGACCGTCAGTTTGAGACCACTAATCTACGCTGTTGCTTTCTAACCTTTTTTACATAGAAGGACTGTTTTTAAAATTGCATGTAATTTGTGGAATACTAGTTTATATTTAATATCACAGTATTGGAAACATTTATTGCAATTAATGAATGAATAATTGATTTATATTGAATGAGTTATTAATTAGTTGCTAGACAGCAAATACATAGTTAAAGTAATAGTTGTGGGTTTTACTTATTTAATTCAGTGTGTAATCCTTGAACCCCACAACACTAATAAGCGAATAATCGCTTAAGTGTGTTAACAGAGACGTAAGACTTAAGAAGGGTTAACTACCCTTTATTTCTCAGAATAAATATATACAATCAACTCCTAACTCGGAGTGTACAGCAAAGACTCCACTTGGGCTTGAACTTGAATGAATATGAAATTAAACTTAACTAAGCTTAACTATAGCTAACTGAAAGATATAGCCGAAGCTATCAAGATTCTAAGTAGTGGGCCCCTGAATCGTAATTAAGTCGGCGAAGCCAAACAAGGGCCTAAAGTATGGCCGAGCGTAGCAACAGCTTAGCCAGACGTAGCCAAAAGGCAAACGCGCACTAGTCAGGATTCAGGAACTCGGGCTTTCTCTCGAAGTCGGTGAAACATCGACCTAAATACTACTCTTTGCTCATTTGCATTACCTGCCTTTCTGAAATTACATTCTGGTAGGAAATTGTAATCTGAAACTAGAATAGATAGGAAAGATGCATAAAATAACTGTTAATAAAATTAGGATAAACCTTGCATAGTAATGAAAATCGAATTGTAAATATAATCAATTGGTTGCTTGCATTCTTTAAATAGTGTGTATTTTTATAACTCATTGAAATTAAACTACAGTACGTTTCAACATTTAAGCTTACATTTCACTTATTGAATGTGATGAAGGCCGATTCTACTTAAGAATTAATCATTCTATAATAACTAAAGTACTTCACGCATATACGAATGAATAGTAACAAATAAAAACTAAAACGGCATTTAGAATGTGAAATGCAGTTTTTGAGTGTTATGCGAGTTTTTTCAGCCAGAAAGGAAATAATATTAAGTAAAACAGGTAATAAATATATTCGGTAATTCATTTTTAACAGAATACCTCATATAACATGTGACCAAATAAACATAAAGAAGATAAAATTAAATTAAGATATATAAAACTAAATCAGTAGCGCAGCCACGGACTGTATATTTATTCTTCATACGTAAGATGCAGTTGAAATCATTATTTATCA
Organism: Stegodyphus mimosarum; assembly: GCA_000611955.2. Lineage (NCBI taxonomy): Eukaryota > Metazoa > Arthropoda > Arachnida > Araneae > Eresidae > Stegodyphus > Stegodyphus mimosarum. The sequence goes on from KK122310.1 coordinate 7,251, forward strand.
GACAAAGTAACCTAGTTCCAATTTTTTGTTGTTCATTTGCATAACGCATGGGCATAATTTTCCCTTTTGTGTTAATATGTGCACATCGGCTTTCATAAGTTCATGTATCATTCTATGACAAATATTCCTTATGTATACTTTAAGGAGTTCTTATAATTTCATTGAGATTTGTTGCAATGTAGCTAGCTTAACGGCCGCTTCTAATGCGCAAGTCTCCAAAGTTCAAGCGCGTTTACGTCCTCGTTTTATTATGCAGTCCGTATCCAGCCGAATTCATACATTTTGAAGGGCAAGTGCGGTGATTTAACTTTAAAATCTCGAGACGTTCAGCAGCTAAAGAAACAAAGCAAATGACTTTCATAGCCACAATACTTTCTCCGCGAGTGAGTATATATATATATTTGCCTGGAGTCAAAATTATTTTCGCATAATTGTGAAAATAATTTTAATAATTGTTTCCTGTTGTATACTTGTTTGAAATCCGATATGTTTATAATTGTTAATCGCAATTATCATGCGATGTTAATTTATATTGTTGATTTGTATGCTACTACCAAAGTGTTTATGAAATTTATCACCTTGAATTAACATGGGATATTTTTATTCAGAACTCAGATACAAATAAGTAGGGAAAAAATTGCGTAATTGTTAGGACATAAATACCTTCATTCATCCTTAATTTATCCATCAAACATGGAATCTTAATTTTTTTTTCCTAATGGCGGACACTTGCCTATTCAGCATTGGCCACCCCTAAGGCCATAAATGGTGGCCATTTTATTGTGGAATCACCTAATAAGCGTCCACCGTTGCCTCCCATGAAGGGACGGACAGCTACAACCATGCCTTCTCCGGGATTCGAGCCAGGACCCTTCGGTACCGCAGTAGGCTCACCTAATCACTAAACCAGCAGGGCGGCGGAATCTTGAAAATTATACTGATGGGAATTGAGATATATTAAAAGTTAAGCATTAATTATTTTTTGTTTAAATATTTATAAAAATTATATGTAATTAAAAATTGATGCCATGCTGCTTATCATAAATTATCACAAGAAATGGAGCAGTAAAAGAAAAAGAGAAGAAATAAGAAAATTAAATTTTAAATAGCTATCAATAAAGATACCTATATATTTGATTAAAACTGCAAAATTCGAAAAATCTAGTAAAATAAGATCACAAGACTAAAATCAAAATTAAAACTAATTCCATTCGCTTACATTTAGAAGTTAATTATGTAATTGCAATTTGACCAAAGAAATAAGTCAAAAAAAATTCTTATTAGTTCCTTAATGCGTATAACTTTCTTTTTATCTAACGAGAAGTCATTTAATCTAAAATGTAATGTTTGATTATTTTTCCCCCAGCTTAAAGCCTTAGTCACAGGGCTGGATTAACACCTTCAGAAGCTCTAAGCACTTAAAAAGATTTTTATGCTTCCTTCATGTGTTTACTCCAGTTTTTTACTTCAATTCTTCTTTCTCTCAGTTTTGGTTTAGCTGCAATATGCATTTCATGGTAAAATCAGCAACGGGAAATTTTTTGGTGCCCCTTTTCCTGACACCTAAGGATCTTTTTGTGCTGCTTTCTTTCTTTGATGCCCTAAGCACGTGCTTGCTCAATGGGTAATCCAGCCTTGCTTAGATACATGTTGTTTCTATGACAGCAGCAAATTTCAATACTTAATTATGTTATTAATAGCTATTTGATAGTATTTAACATTTACTTACCCAACTGTCTTTGCCTCTGTTTTTATTTTTGGCTTCGTACATAAAATAGCCTAAAAGTATACCAATTAGATAAGGACCAATTCTGGTATAAGGTTTCAGATAGAGTTTATCCATGTAGCTGTTATTTCTAAAAGTAAAGAGCAAGAATATAAGTATTTTTCTGGCCTAAAATGTATAAGGTTATTACAAATGATCAATCAGATTTGGAAGTCCTATAATTTCCAAGTAATGTATCTCACGTATTCTTAATAATGACAAAATGAAAAAAATATATCAAATTTTTAAATTCGTTTTGTGGCATATCTTCTAGCAGACATGAGTTCCATTTTCAAAAGGGCAAGTTTATAGCAGAAAGTGTTTTGTTTGAAGTGTTAGAATATCTGAAATACACTCGTGCACAAAATTAACAGAATTTGCAAATTATGCCAATTTTTACGAAAAGTATTGAACTAGAGGTACCAATTATGCCACTGAAGAATGATACAAATATTCAAAGTCGAGTACGTAAGTGTGCACGTGCGTGTCTGCGAAGCTGTGATATAAGTACAGAAGGGGTTTTCGGCGCTTTGTGTGCTCCTGCGCCTTCACGACGTTAGCGTTATTTCTCGCAATAGTTAAGTAAATTTTTTAAGGTATCAGGTTAAACATATGGATGGCGGAGTGAGATGGAGAATTGTAGGTGGATTGGAGGTAGGCTGATTATAATTGTAGGTGGCTGCAAAGCTCAATGTAACGTCTAGTGTCATCTGCAGTTTGTGGAAACAGTTTCAGGGCATTGGATCCATGTCTGAAAGACCTTTAAGAATTAGACCAAGGTCCACAACGACGAATGACGATAGCTGTTTATCACTTTTAGCATGGTGACACATGACTGCTACAGCTTCACAGCTCTCGTGAGCATTTATGCTACCACTGGAACTCGAGTTTGACGGTCTAAAGTCGCTCGAATGCTTTATAAGATCGGGCTATATTGCCAGAAGATCAGCTGTTAGTGTTTCAATCATTGCAACACATAAGAGAGCGCGTTTAGCATGAAATAGATAACATGCGCCTTGGACCAGACGTCATTGGAGCATCGTGTTTTTTACAGATAAGTCGAGATTCAGCCTGGACATTAATTCTAGGCGTACCTGAAGAGAACATGTAACACGATACAGTCACTCCCTCATCTGGGAAAATGACCAGCACGGTGGTGGAGGTGCAATGGTTAGGGCAAGCATTACAATATATGCTGGACGCCGGCATATCTTTGCATGTATTTGACAAAGTATCCTTAACTGGTATGGTGTATAAAGAGGAGATCTTAAGAGTTCTATGTTCGACTTTTTAGGGACGCAATTAGTCCTGGGTTCCTGTTAATGGACGACAACGCTCATTCACACAGGCCTCAGCTGGTCAACGATTATCTGGAAAATGAGGATATTCGCCGCACGTATTGGCCAACTAGATGTCTTGAATCCTACAGAACATGTCTGGGACGCACTTTTGATGGCAATTTCATCTTGCCATCCCTCTCTGAGAACCATCCCGGGGTTGGAAACTGCCTTGCTACAGGAGTGGAATCGACTGCCACAGGGACCCCTCAGCTGCCTTCTATCCAGTATACCGTCACGCTGCGCGACCTGTCTGACTATGAGAGGGGACCATATCCTAAATTAGGCTCATTTTCAATTCGATATCACAGTATGGATTTTGGACCTGGACTGTGAGCTTTACTGTTAATCATACGTACATAAAATGACTTTTGAATCGTGCATCTCTGTCTCTGTTATAAATGTATATTCATACCTGATTTTATTAAAATCTGTTCATTAGTTTTCCAGAAATTCGACATAATGTGCAAATCGTCTTAATTTTGCACGCGAGTGTATGTATTTTTTGTCACTGTGCAACGTGTGTTTCTAAAGCAGCATAATACCAACAGAACATGATACTCAGCAGAGCATTCTGCTTTGGCATCGCCAGTTCAAGAGCATTGATTGAGGCAGGAGTCCTGGATTTTAAATTTTGGATAACATTAAGGCAAGGATCCTAAATGCAGGGCTTAATTTCTAAAAGTAGAAGTGCCGGAACTTTATGGAAGACCGTCAGGAAAGAGGAACAAGAATAAATAAATAAATCAAATTACTATTAAAATCATTTATAATTAAAAAATTAAATAGTTATGAGCGTCAAATTAATTAGAAATTTACAATTTTTATTTAATTATTTCATTATTATTTATTAAAATAATTAAATAATTTAAATTAAATTAAATGTAAAGAGATAAATTAAACCTTAATAAGCGATTTTTCTATAATTTTATTGCTAAAAATAAAATTTTCAAGATCAAATTTCTACTGAAATAATTGTTCAGTTACATAAAAAAAATACCGGAGCCTTCTTATTTAGGGCTCCGGTGCGCTCCGGCTAGAATAGAATATGGCCCCAAAACTAGAAATACCGACGCAATTTAAGCTTTGCTAAATGGGAAAGCATCTCCTATGAAACGCTGGAAATAGAGAGATAAAAGTTGCAAGTAGCCCGCAAAAATCAACAAATCACATGAGCCTCGAATTTTGTATATTCCACATCTAACGATTCGTTGCAATGCCGAAATGGGGACTGCATTTGAAACCATACTGCTTGCAGTATTTAGAGCTATATCCAGAGCTTAATTTACATAGAGCCTGACTCTTAATTTTTTAGATAAATTGTAATTTTAGCTGGAGCTCTTCTTTTATGTCACTGAACCGCGATTTCAGCAGAAAACTCTTTTTATCCTTAAAATTTTATTTTGATAATGATTAAAAAAAATTTTTAAAAATGGATTCTAACTTCTGCATGCATGCCTATCTTTTCCATGGAAACAAACCCTTAGGCAGAGGTTGAGACTTTTAAGTAAAAAAAATTCCCCACTCATATGTTAAAGTCTTACTCACCAGGAAGTGCAATTAATTTATGAAAGCAGTAAATTTTTTCTTTCCCGAAAGTACTAGAAGTGGTTATTGCAGTCGCGCATACTTTCCGTGGAAAAGGGAACCTGCAGACTTTCTGGAACGATTTAACTAAATAAGAGTGTGAAAATTAGCATTTGTACGAAACCTTATGTTTGTTCTCAGCTTACAGATGAAGCCTCGGATTCGGAGATAGTTTTTTACCCCCGTCACATTCTGCTTAACAGCTAGAATGATACTGGCAGGAGATCTTAATCAGAAAGTGTTGTATACTTTTATCTACAAATTCTCCTTTGAAATTGTCATATTCTGATACCTTTTTCTAGCATTCTCTCTATTTTTATTTGTGAGGCTTTATCCGTTTATCTCTGGAAAAAGAATGGGCTTTGTTTCGATCGCCCCTTGAAATAGTACATTATACTGTATATTCAAGACTTAAATTCAGCCGGAGTCAGGTTGAGCTATTTCTTAGTTTCTGAGTGAAATTCTGGCTCCAGACGAATCCTCAAATAAGACGAGGTACGGTATTTTACTTCATCATTATTTGTCATTAATTTAATAATTTATTAAATTTTATGCATGCTTTTACATTTTATTAAATTTTCAATTATTAAATATTTTAATTGGTAATTGCTTTATTATTAGTTATTCTTTTTTTTTTCTATCGACCTACCATAGGACTTAGGCAATTCTAATTGTAGAGCTTAAACCCTGATTATATGGAATGATTCGAATTTTGTAATCTCACTCAAGAAGCATTGCAAGACTGCTATTTTTCTGCTCATCTAATGTTCAGAAATGAAGTGACCCCCCTCCGGGGTGCTCATCAAAATTGGAGGCGGAACTGAGCCAAATCACTCTGTCACCTGTTAGGTGCTCAAGACTGTTGCCAACGACAGACGTAATCTGGCGCTTCTTGACACGAGAAATCTCGTGGGCTTGGGCTGACTTTGTCAGACAAGTGAGCATGAGTAACAACAACAACAACAATGAAGTGACGTTTCATTTGTGTTGTATAGTAGACTGTTTCAGTGGCCGGATATGGGGAACAGAAAATATACGATATGCAAACAGAAGCAAACATTGAGCTTTTATTATATTATAACTAAAATTTGAAAGATGTTTTACTTCATTTCATATAGTATTCTTTTTTACTTGACTCCGGGAATACCTGACTCCGGCAATACTTTACGAAATACAGCGCTCTGAAATTCAATGAATTATTTGTAATAACCTTGTATGTATACTGTCAAATGTATAATTAACTTTACATGTTCGAACATTCTTTGATAACCATTTCTTTTAGCAAACTGATTTAGCACAATGATTTTTGACACCGAAACATATAGCATGTTTTGCTCTGAAATATATTTAGCCTCTTATTTACTGAAATGACTTTCAGTATTAATTGGAATTAAACGATTCATGAAAATTGGTGTGCAGTTTCCTCATTTAATGGTATTCACACATGCAATTAAGGAAATAGTGCGGATTCTTCTATAAACCTGTAGGCTTTGTTAACTCTTTGCGGTCGTATAAAGTTTCTACATAGGTACCATGCTGGTAGGAATTAATTTTCATTGAACGAACAGTAATACATAACATGCAAGATTATGAAGCTTGTCGACCTGAAACAATACAAGATCAGTATCGTTCTTTGCTGTGATGGCTGAAAGCAGACTTACGACCACAAAGGGTTAATCATTTAATCGTAAAAAAGAACTCTAAAATAAAGTAAAGAGAAATAAAATTCAAATAGAAATCTAAAAAAAGCTCACTTGGCAAAAATTTCTTGTAAGCGGCTTTTATCAGAGGTAGCAAGCATACTCATCCCAGCAAATAACTCATATTTATAGGTAATACAAAAATTAGCCAACCAAGTCCCACACAAAAATATTCCGAGAAGAGAATAACCGATTTTGGGTTTCCTAAAATAAAACGAAATAGAAATGAAGAAAATGACGAATCAGGTAAAAACACATTTATATGAAAGAATAATTTAAAGAACAAATATTTTCGTACATTTTGAAGGTAACAATAAAATAAATAAAATAACAAATTTTGCTTTATTAATAAGCTTTTCTGCATTCATTGTACAATATGGACCAAGTACACAAGTAAAAGCTAACAGAAAATTGCTTCTTTGTTATTTGTGTTAATCACAAAGAGGAGACTAATGTTATTCTCAGTTAATGGTTACGTAATCAAATGATTATGAATAAAAGAGACTTACTTATACAACGCAATCAAAAATAAAGGGCTGATTGCATAGAACTGCATATCATTTGCCAAGTACCAGCTAGGAATAAGGCACTGAAATTGAAAAAGATTGTTTATCTGCATTTGGAATTTTTACCTAAACATCTCAAAACAGTGATTATTAAACGTATGTTTGCGGACAACTAAAGGGGAGGGCCGGCGCTAGAGCCGGTACAGCATGTGTAGGGATTAAGGGGCGCCAAAATTTTTAGAATTTAGACATGCATTGGGCGACATAATTTAGAAGCCGCGGATATTGCACGGGGCAGCAAAATATCTACTGTCGCTTGCTATGGAGCCAGCTAATTACGTGTGATTTCCTTTAAAGTAGAATTAAATTTGTTATTTAATTCATAAAAAACGATTTCACTGTCAAGAAGTCAGGATTTATACTTCTTTTGAAACAGGATCAATTTGCTTAATTATAATGCAATGCTTCAATGAAATTTGCTTTCAAGTACACGGACTGATTTTTAGCTGTGCTTGTGAAGTAAATACCGAACGGACAGCGGCAGTTATCATAAGCAATTACTTCTTATCTGCGTGACATACAATCCAACTTCTAATAGTGACTTCCGCTAACGATGACCAGCATTTCTTAAATAAATATCGGTATGTTCATCTGGGCAATTCCCTGCTTTACTGAATCATCCAGTTGTACAGCCTATTGTTTTGTTCAGTACATTTCGGATATACATATTACTTTTGTTACTTTTACATAAATTGATTTTGCCACATATGTTTCTTATTTCCATTTCCATTTTTTTATTGTTTCTGGAGCACACGTGCATTTGTTGTTGGTCATGGTAAGCGTAAATCTGTGTGTTATTATCAGTTACAGAAATTGGGCACTATAGTTCTTTGCAAAAATATTCTTTGTGTCCTGCTGATTACAGTCGGCTTGTTATTATAAAAAGTTATTCAGTCTTATTCTTTGTGGCCTGCTGTTGATTACTATCGACTTGTCTTGCATTATTCTGCCTGGCAGATTTCTAGGTCGTGATGGTTCAATTTTTCCATAATTTTTTTCAGTTTCGACAGGATGTGACTCTGTGTTATTGTTAGACATCTAAAATGGTATGTCAATGTCGGAGGGTCCTTTTAAGTGGAGTTCTTTTGTGAGCGGACGTTTGAAAACGTAATGATCCACGTCACCCAATTCTCCCTAAGAGTATGTGTCCGTATTTGCCAGAGTCCTCTTGCAGAAATAATCCGGGGATGGGCTATGGCTCGGCAAATATTGCGTTAGGAAACCTTGTGTCTTTCTATAGTCCACTTTTGGAAAAAATTCGTCTCTGCGACGATTCGTTGTCCCTTCGTCCAACTCTTGTTGCCAGATCTTTTGTGTGTGCATATTTAGTCCTCAAGTGGGTCTTGGGAAACGGCACATCAAGGAATTCTGTTATTTGTTTTTGTGCTGCCTCGTTGGATTTTATTCATGCTCGGACATATAAAATGCTCGAAAATCTTCAACATTTTAGGTTGGGATAGTGCTCCTTGCGTGGGAACTCGTTTTGCGAACTGCGATCACCTACGTCGTCTAGTGCTCGTAGTTTGATGAGGATCGGCTTCGCGGTACGTAAATAGAAAAGTACAGGGGGAAAAGAACAAAATATAATAAGAAATAATAATAACTTTAAAAAAAATGTTTGTTCATAAATCTGTAATAATGTAGAATATTTATGGTATTATTTTTAAATAATACAATTAAATATTATCATACTGTAAGGAATTTTCCCACCCTTGCCACGTGCTTTCGTGATGTAACTGGTAGTACGTCCGGCTGACAATAGGGAAGCCTCGAGTCGGAATTCCGATGATGGAATTACTTATATTTCACACTGCCTACTTCGAAATAAACCTAATGACTTTGCAGTAATAAGTGATAATGTAATAAAATTAGATTCGGTGTGGTGTGAGCTATACGTGATAACTCCAAATGTGCATTACTTGTATATATATGTTCACTGTTCATTGTTCGTCCATTTTGCAGCTACAGTTGCTAGTAACATGTAGTAATATTCTGGAGGTCGGGATTCAAATCCCGGCGAGGGCATTGTTCTTTTTTCACGTCTCCAATATCAAATAACCTAATGACTCTAGAGTGGCGCCCGAACTAAAAAGTGGTAGATGATGCTTCTTCACCACTAGGATTTGGCAATTGGTTCCCTTAATCCCCAGTTGCCCTTTAAAAGAATTTTTTCCTTCCTTTCTGCATGCATTCGTGGTGTAACGGTAGCACACTTGGCGCTTATTCGAGAGGTCCAGGTTCGAGTCCCGGCAAGGGCGTTGCTCATTTTTCATGTCTCCTGCTTCAAAAAAAAATCTAATGTCTCTGCAACCTCAAAATATACTATTTAGCTGTACTAAATTGAAATTTCATTCTAAAAACAAATTCTTTTCAAACAGGCAGCTACGTGTGATTCTAAATCAAATATTTATCGGTTAAAATCCCATTTCACTGTCTATATATTCCATAAATGTAATCTGACATAGTATAATGTTTCACATTATTGCTGAACAAAATGCTGCACTCGAAATATTAAATCTAGTCAACATAAATGAATTACCTGCTGAGTGAATTCTACGAAATTGTTTATATAAAGTAAGTTCCACCACCAGTAAGTTTTACATCTTCCGTCACTATCTGAATCAGGCCAGTAAGGACCTGATCCTAAGTAGAAATAAACAGTTGCAGAAAATGCAAGTGTCATCATGTATACTGGAGTAAGCCTGGGGGAAAAAAAAAAGGAGACAAACATATTAATACAAGCGATCCAATTATTGCGAAATGTGTTACATCAGCAAATCATGATTAAATTCATAACACTTCAAATAACTTATTTTTAGTTTAATATAATATTGCATTTTAACTACATATAATAAAGGTAGTTAAAATGCTCAAAAATTCAAGTAACTTATTTGTAATTTACTACAAGTAAAATGGCCAATTCAGAATGACAGTGTTTTGAGATACATTGTGAATTTTGACCTTTTTGTTTAAATGAAATGCTGCATATTAATATACAAATTTACATTTACAAATGCCATATAAGACGATTTCTAATTAATGAATTACTCATGAACTATTAACAAATAAATATTAAAATATATATATTTTAACAAGGAAAATATTAAACGTAATTACACCGAAAAAGTTTGTAGTGTCCATGAAACAAGCTATGAATAGCAGATTAATTTTATAACAGAAGAAGATAAGATATTGTTGTGTTATACGGGTTCGTGGATTTGAGAGTATCCGATGAAAACACGATGCAGAACAATAAAAAGCACAATTTATTTACAACAATCACTATTTACAGCACAGTTCCAAAATTACCTTTAAAAGCGTCGAAAGTCTACAATAAATACGCTGAAACAATCAGCAACACAGCTTCAGGCTGTAAGTGTAGCTTCACGGCAACACTAAACTTATAATAAACACCGTGGAACAATCACCAATCCACTGTCAAGCTATACTGTAAAGATAGCTTCACGGCAAAGCACTATCTCGATTGCTTTCCGTTCACAGAACTCTCGCGTAGCTTAGCACTTGCAGTGGGCAGCTATTCTCACAACCTCACACTTAATCACACTCTTCGCAACACTCAGAAACGCAAGGGTTTATATAGCTTTTCATTAGGTTCCACAGGTTTCGAGAAATATCTCGACAGGAAATTATTCTAGAAGCTTCCCGATTGGACCATGGGATATCGCCTATTTGGTCGCCAAATGGGCGATAAAGTCGCCAATCTGGCAACCCTACCATACACTATTTTATGGCAACCCTAGTGCTATGCCGGAAAGCTTACATACAGGCGCAACCGCCGAATTTTTCCCAACAATATCCTATCTTGTTGAAATACTGTTTCAATATAAATTGTTTAATAAAATAACAAATTAAAACATAGTAATTTTGTTTAAAGTCTGCTCGTCGATATGTTTTTATTTATCATGATAACATGGTTATTATTGCCTAGTGGTGAATATTAGGTTAACGAAGACAAACTCACCGATGGGACTGGATTCGAATGGCGAGGATGCTTATGATCATCATTTCTTTGCGGTATAAGGACCCATAACATTTATGGCATGAATCGTGTTTTTTCCAATAAGTCCACAATTCAAGAACTGTACAAACGAGTACAGACTTAGGACTAAGTATATGTAAAAAAAATTCATTTAAATTAAATTCCAACTAAAGACTTTTTTGGGTGAGAGGGGGGTGTAGATTCAAAAACTTTGTAAAACAAAACAGTTGCTCCTCGCAATCTGATCCTAAATTATCAAGCTTAGAAAGTCCTCTACGAAGGCATCCCTCCCTTTAGGCAGATAGCCCTCGTGTGCTTTGCCATAATTGAATAACCTAACCTAACCCTAAATTATCAAGAACTAATGGCTTACAGTAAGTTAAATATCTTAATCATAAGCAATCAATTTTAATCAAGAGGAGTATAGTGGTGATTTACAGTAGTAACTATCTAGCTTCAGTTACGAAAGCAGGATGAGGTTATAGAGAATTAGGGAAATTTCCTGAGGTGTCGATGACTGCCATGTCACTAAAGATGCCGGCACCTTTATGCAATTCTACAATTGTTCATTCATGCAAATGCCATCATGAAAGTACTCCGACATAAAAGTACTTTCTCCGGGTAAAAAAGTGAATCTTCATAATGATAAGAGTGCGTTTCGCCAAGACACGTAATAAGGATTATCTGGTATAAAGGTATAAGCATGTCGAAGAAAGTTGCTTTCTTCAAGAGATAAACTGAATTTAATACTGATACCAACTCCGTAAGGGTGCTTACATCTTTATGACAGGACATCATTGGCAAACAGTGACCCGTTTGTGTAACGTGCTGGCACCTTTATGATGGAAGATTTGCCAAAACAGAAACCCTCATACAGGTACGACACTTTGATAGCGGTTGCTTTCTCCATGTTCTAAACTGAACTTCGTAAGAGTGTGGGCACTTTTATGCATGTTGGTGACTATTTACTAAAATAAACATCTGACCATCGGCATCCCGGGATCTTGATGAAGATTGCATTCTTCGTGTAGTACTTCGTAAGGGTGCCAGGCACCGCTCACGTTTTGATGAACAACGGCTAACTTGAATGATTGGCGGCACCTTTATTGAAATCGACAGTTGTTCACTTAGATCTTGACATTGGCGTTCTGGCACCCTGATGAAAGTTACATTCTTCACGGTAAAAATTGAGCTTCATAAGATTTCAGGGCACTCCATATATCTTGATGAACAATGGCTAACTTGTAAACGATGTGCCATCATTCAATCGGCGACTATTCGCTTATACCTTCACATGCGTATCACAGAATCTTAATGAAGGTTACATTCTTCGTGCTATATACTGAAGTTGAAAAGGGTACCGGACACTTTTATGTCTTAATACCCGATATTCATGTAGCTAGACGAACAATGGTCAACTTGCGTAAGTTTCCAGCACATTTATTTATGCAAATTGGTCGTGCCGGTCAGATCACAGCCATCCGTCCCTGCACCAAAAGTTACGAAAAGATGTACCTGCTTCTTGCAAATGGATGAATGTTACGCTAAAATTTACTGGAATCTTTCCTTCTCATGGGGATTTATTTAAGGGAAAAAGAAAATACAATTATTAAAGAGGCCAAGTATTTTATTAGCTTGATTCTCTATCCGCTGCATCTGATTGATTCTTTGTTACTTTGTCAGGACTGAGTGTTCTGTGCATGTGTTTAGCGAACATGGTGAAGTACTTACTAGGGTCCTTAGACTCAAGTCCTGAACTGGAACAGGGAGCTGAAAAAATGCACTTTGTTCTGGTGTAGATACTGTGATGGAGAATAACTGCACTTGAAAGGGATTTAAAATCCTCTTTTATTAAATCACTATTATTTACACACTTCCCAACTCGGGAGGGATACAGAAAGTAAAAGACCACACTTGGGCCTAACTTATCAATCAAATAAATTTATACTAAACCTAAGTAGAAATTTAATTAAACTTTGCTCGCAGAGCAAATCGCGGAGTTTGGCCTCTAACTAAATGGTGCGTAGCAAGAAATACTAATACTAGCGCACTTCAATTTATTTCAATATGCAATCACGTAGTAAGCACTATGGCTTATAATTTTAACTGCTAGCTGGTCAGGCGAACGTCGAACAGAATGATCGTGATCTGAGACTAAAAGCTCTCTCACACTGAGAGGTTTCTACCTCTGGTTTAAATAGTACTTGGCTGTCTTTCAAATTAGCATAAGCTGAAAACGCGCGCTTCTTCTGACGGGAAGTTGAAACAGAGAAGAGATAGAAAGATTTAAATTAAAATAAAACTTGGTTAGTTTAACTAAAACCTTACAACTTTAAAGCTACAAAGGCATTTATTTATCAAGTTGCTTCTAAATCAAACTGGTAAAAGATGAATCCGATAAGATCACATATGCTTAACGAAAGCATTTGATGTCAATGAATGGCGAAATGCTCGGCTTCGGTGGTTCAGGAGTTATATTTCCGCCTACAGTATAAAGTCTTATTTATTTATTTATTTTTCAATTTTTTTTTCTCAATGCAGAGAGCACTGAAAGCAAGAAATAAAGGTTGCAATTAAAATCCAATGAGAAAAATCCAAATAATAAAACCTTCCATTATTTGCAACAATGTAATATCTTTTGTTTTCTGTTTTGTGTGTTGCAATATGTTCTTCTTCATTTATACATTGTCATGTAAATATATTAACTTAAAATAATATAATAAAAAAGAATAACTATGAGAACATTATCTGTTAATTATTTATTGAAATTCTTTTTAAATAGACAACATATACCTTACGTATCTATGAACATAGAAATAAATCCAAGACACTTTGCCATCTCTCTTGTTACATTCTTGCATAAAAAGATAAGTCAATAAGAACCCACTGAAAAAAACAGCATATATGTATATACGTAAAATATCAACAAATCTGAAAAGAACAAATTATTAGTTATGATAGATACACTAATTTTACCATTGCTACAAAAAATCAAAATACTAACAGTTTATTTTCAAATGCCTACTGTTAGCTCACACTCTCCCTACATCTTGTTCAAATTTTCAATAAAATACTTTTTATTCATCCACTCAAGTTCAAATACACTTTTTTAAACTTTAGTGGGTGACACTTGATGTTAATACAGTTTTTTCATATATTTAAAGCTTTTTTAAATTTTTAATTTAATATTTTGTTGTATTTTTAAAATTTTTCTTTGTTGACCTAAGTAGGAATTGACTTTTAATTTTTTTTTTATATATTACTTGTTATTTATTTATTTGTTTGCTCTTCGGGGATGAAAACTTGCTTATCTGTGGCCAAATTATCTGTGGCAATTGAGAAAACCAATTAAAAAACAGAGAAAGATTTAAGAAGTGTAATATACATAAACTTCTAAGAACGATTTTATTTGAATTAGTATATTGGGAATTATTAGATTATAGCCGATTTTTACTTCCTTATACGAAGTAAAAAGGAAGTATCGCAAAACATTTTGGGTATCATATTTCAACGAAAATATCCATTTTGACCGCTATCGAATGCAATTTAACGATGTTTTTGCGTGGCATCTGTACGTAAGGGCAGAATAAAGGATTCTTTTTCCCCAAAAAAATTATAAAACTGATTTAAAATGGATTCTGACGAGATTTTTTCCTGGCCGTCTGTGCGTACGTACGTATGTACGTATGCATCTCGTATAACTGAAAAATGAGTAGCCTCAGAACGTCGAAATTTTGTATATAGGACTGCTATAACATGTAAATGTGAACCTTCTATTCTCGTTGCAATCGGCCGCACCAAAAGTATACAAATATATGTATATATATATTCACTCTGTTACTCGGCTCAGTGATCTCAGTTTCTTTATTCGTATATGTTTTTAAATCGTGCATTTTTTGCTTTAAAAATAATTGAATTATGCTGTTCATATCTTCGGGTTAAAGTTTTTATGCTTTAGTAAATCTGCATGCAATATTTGTAAATTATCAACAATTTAAACATGTGGCAAGGATTAGATAATTCTTCAGATGATATACATATTTTTGTGCGTTCTGAGTTTTAAAATGAATGAGATGTAACGCTATTAAGTGAACCTAGCGCCAGATTGTCGCTGTGGTAAACAAATATAGTGATTTTAAAGGAGTGCATCGTGGTTTAGGCGCTATCGACGAAGTAGATTTAATTTAATCCAATAAGAATAAATGAAATGCAAAATGCGTATAATTTAATATTCCGTACAAGGAAGTCATGTAGTGTACACATCAGATTTTTTTAATACGACAAAGCACACGAAAGCTATCTATTTAAAGAGAATGATGCCTTTTTTAAATTCGTTTCTAAAGGAAAATAGCGCGTATTCATGTTTTTCTTATATAAAATCACGAAAACGAACCATATAGCCAGCCAGTTTACCTGGGATCGAATGAGAGTTCCAAAACCTGATTTTACTAGGTTTTTGGCTGTAACAATTCAGGAAGGAGTATTTGCGATGCTTTTATCAATCGAAACCCGAGTTTAGAGGCAGAGGTATTCATTTGTCTTATTCTTAATTCTTCTGTGATACTTTTGTTCGTGGTCATTTTAAAATCAAAGAAGGTAGCAAATTAGCGAAGTAAGTAATAATAATAACGTTTAAATACATGAGGTGGAAGGAGGGATGAATTGCGACTGCAAGGTATATCCGGTTTATTATACTGTCATTGCTTTCCTCTGACATCATATAGGCTCTACGGCGTGCACTTCGGTAACAATGTGTAAGAAACTTGGCTAACTACCCTGCTAATTTTAAACATAAATTAAACTTCCATAATTCTTTTATAGGATATATATGAGTAGAAGTTATTTATATGAGGTTTTTATAACTTTTTTTAAAAAAGCAAAGTAAAAAAATCTAATGTGTACACCACATGACTTCTTTGTACGGAATATTAAATTGTACGCATTTTTTTTTTCATTTCATTTAAACTTATCGGATTGAATTAAATCTACTTCGCAGATAGCGCATAAACCACAAAAGAAAAAATGCAGTCTTTAAAATTCACTATATTTGTTTACCATAGCGACACTCTGGCACTAGGTTCACTTAACAGCGTTACATCTCATTCATTTTATAACGCAGAATGCATAAAAATTATGTATATCATCTGAAAAATTATCTAACCGTTGGTACATGTTGTATTCAAATACCATAATGAATCTAAAACGATGTATAAAAGAAATTAAACAAACAAACGGAAAAAAAAATGAACAGTTTTTCACAGACGATTCAGTGTTTCTTATTCAATTACTTCAAGCCTCACTTCGCGACAAAGTAAAAATACATAAAAACTCAAATTATATACATTAAAAATTGCGAAGTAAATTTTAGACACTTATTTCCTGGAATAAATTCCAAAATGGATTAAGCATGATTTAATTCTCAATCATGAAAGAAAGCGTTATCTTTGTTGTTGCGAAGCTTGGTTTCTCTAAATTGGCAACAATTCCACTATTCTGCTAAGTTTCAAAATGTAAGCGCCTATGGCTGCGATGGCAAAGAAAAAAAAAATTAGGCTTAGCCGCGCTTAAAAAACGTTTAAATTGTTGATAATTCTACAAATATTGCATGCACCATAAAAACTAAACTAAAACATAAAAACTAAAGCATAAAAAACTTTAACCGGAAGATATAAACAACATAATTCAATTATTTTTAAAGCAAAAAATGCACGATTTAAAAACATATACGAATAAAGAAACTGAGATCACTGAGCCGAGTAACAGAGTGTATATATATATATATATATATACATATATTTATAT
>KK122310.1:24194-38873 GCA_000611955.2 Stegodyphus mimosarum
GTTTTGGGGAAAAGATTCCTTTATTCTGACCTTACGTACAGATATCAGCAAAAACATCGTTAAATTGCATTCGATAGCGTTCAAAATGAATATTTTCGTTGAAATATGATACCCGAAATTTTTCGAGTTTACAATACTTCCTTTTTACCTCGTACAAAGAAGTAAAAAGAATTTGAATATTAATACAAGAGAAATAGAAGTGTAACACCTGTAAACGTTAAAAATAAGAAAATATTTAAACATAAAATTTAAAAAAAGAAATATATGAAATTAAATTTATGATGAGGAAAATATGAAAATAATTTTTTTTGAAAGGGAAGTAGAATATTGAATGTTAAAAGACAGGTGAAAGAATAAACACAAAAACACAGTTTAATAAAAAGGTAAAAAATTATGTAACATTATTTCAAAATAAGTAATAAAGAATGAATTGAAATGTACTATGTTAATAATTATATTGAAAGTTTTCTAAATTGTCATTATTAGTGAAAATCAAAGGTAACACTAGGGCTCTCTACTTAAAGACAAGGGATATCTTCAGAAAAGACGTTTTACGAGAAACTTGCTTATATTTACGTAACATATGAAGGTGGGAGAGAAACCACGAAAAAAACCCATGTATTCGAATATTTCATTTTCATTCAGAAATTTGAAAGCGGGTCGAACTACTATTGCTCAATAGTCTTATCCCGCCCGCATACATTCTGATTTTAAAACTCTGAAAATTTAGTAAATTTACATAAGCAGCTAATAATGTCAGAATAAGGTTAAATGTTACCCTTCACCCTTCCTCTGCATGGCAAATAAAGAACAATAAGCAAAGCACGAAATACAAAATTTGGTCGGGAAAAATTGTTCATAAAGATCATTGATAGAGATGAATTTACTGCAGTTTATAGTAATAGACTTTAATAGTAATTCATCTTTTGTAATAGTTTAATTCTTCTCAATTTGATATTTACGTTATACATAATAACATAACATTCTTATTTTTGTATCAATTCCAATTATAAATTGAAGGAATACTTTTGAATAAATATTAATGCTCTACAGATCAGTACATTGTATTTTGTTTTTAAACCGAACTGATCAGTGTTGATTTGTTTTGGTTTATTAGACAACAGTAAAGCACGCAAAGGTTATTCTGCCTAACATAAATGCAGGAATAAGCCTTGAATTGTCATTTTAAATCTAGCACCCAACAAACTACATGAATCCTTGATTTAAAAGGAAGAAAAGTATAAATTGCATATTACCTTTACTTTTCTTTCTCTCAACTAAGAGTGGTACTTGTATATGAAATAAAAGTTCAAATTATGGGCATATAAAATGTAGCTTCGGCTATTTCTTACCTTAATACAAAGAAAGAATCCACTGCAAAAAATCCTTGAAGAACTACTTGGAAAGGCCAATTGTCAACAAAATCCAGAATTTGCAATGGACGTTCTTTAAATTGCATTAAAAATGGTATTAAATGCAGATAATTGTGCTACTTGAAAACAAATATAACACACAAACAAATTAATTATACCAGAAAAAAATCAAAAAGTAAATATTCATCTAATGCATTTAATAAATAATTGCACAATGAAGTTATAAATCGACTTTCAAAAATATTTATTTTTCTCGTGGAAGTTATAAGTCTGAAATACAAACTATTGTCATTAACTGCATTTTATATCATAAGACGTATCAACAGAAATTCATACATGATAGGTTTATGGTGTATATTCATTTTACGTAGTTAATAACTACTCTAAAGCAGGGGGTCTCAGTTAAAAGGGAATTCGTCGCTGGGGGGAGAAATTTAATTTTTTGAAGAGGGGAAATGCGGTCAGCCTTTTATTTAGCTGTTACGTAGTATTTAGTTTTAGGTTATGAATATAAAAAGCCATCTTTATGTAAGTTTTGTTTTTTGTTTGTCAAGATTTTCTATACTTTTTGTTGTTTAGTTTATAAAAACACGTTAAAAAATAATCTTGATCTGAATAAATGCATGTATTTTTTCAAATTTGGGTAGGAGAGGAGGAATGTCTTTTAGCGATGGGGACAGGGATGCATGAACCAAAATGGGTTGAGAACCACTGCTTTAAAGTGAGACTTTTTTAACAACTTACAAAGAAGGGAATTTTGGCGCCTAATCTAATTTCCGAATCTATTAAATTTTTAAGAATCAGATATGTATGAAGAGTATATTATAATAACTGTTAAAAGTTGAAAGCAATTATGCAAGCCACATTTATTACACATGTAATTTGCGAAAACAAAAAAAAAAAAAAAGGAAAAAGGAAAAATGGTTGCAATTACAGCGCAATTCGATTTACGGAACATAAAGAAATCAGTATCTTCGACAGAAGCCGTTAAGTGGTCAATGTGTTAAGTTTTAAGGTAACCTTTGTGTTACGGCCCGCCGGCAGAGGGCGCTGTATCTTTCCTTTTGGTTTTGCACTCTGTGTATGTGTATAGTTGGAATAAACGTGCTGTCTACGATGCAGTTAGTCAAGTAATTGCACAGCTCAATCAGATGTAGAGAGGATGATGAGTCTTTCAATTCGTGTTTGGGTTATAATAGTTTATGCGGATTTGGCACGCTGTCGAAGTTCATCGAAGTTGCTGCTCTGTAGACTACTAGCTACTGCATAATTGGATTCGTTCATGTACAATAAGCAATGGAGAATATGTAGACAAAATAATGAGAATTATATGGAGGCCATACTGAAACTCTTGGACACTGCATATCATATACAGTCATGCGTCATCTTATTGTTAACAACCACATGCAGACGCTGAAGATTGGAAAACAACAGGCTGTAGCAACTCACACATGTAATGGTTACTGTCCGACGTTGCCAAGGAATGAGTGTTAAGTTCGAGTAAGTGTGTATTTTAGTAGCACTTCATAGCATTAACACAGTTTGAGATCTAATACCGTAATGCTAGTCGGGCAGGATGAGGCCAGAGGAAACTCTGGTGGAGGTCCGTAGCGGTTCTGACGTGCAAACCGTAATGCTAGTATGACGACACACAGTGTAACGCTAGGATGGTAAATCAGTATAGCATCGTCATACTGGTCAATGGAATGTATTAACAGGATTCACTTTCTCATCTGGATACTACCACGGATGCGACCATCATGGAGCTTCAGAGCGAAGCGGAATTCTTCTGAAAAGACTACATTATACAGTTTCTTCATATGCTGTATTGTATACATTCTACTACACTTACAGAAGCCTATGGTAAGCCGAAACAATAAGTACCAAAGAAAAATTTCCGATGATGCAAATAACGTCGAACCTTTACATAGACTATACGCACAACACACACAACAACTAGATTTTATAGTTGTTCTGCATTTTATAGTTGCTACATTAATTTTTGAACTAGAGTTCATGCTGTGGTTGCAGTGGTTATCAGTGGTTGTTAGTGATGCATTGTCTTTTGGTTAAGTTGAGTGAAGAAGTCATCGCTATCCTTCAAATCAGTTCATCACTCTTCGTAAAGCGTTCATTGCTTCTTGGCCCGTCGATTCCACATTCAAATCATTTTAGACTAATTTCGTCCACTAGTTTCTCAGAAGGAGAAAAAAAGTTTCTTTATTTGACACAATTCTCCCACGAATGAAGTCTAATATCTGCGGTACGCCTACCACACTCTTCGATGAAGAATAACTTCTATACCAACAAGAAAACATAATTGCAATAGCTAAAAGCAACTTTTTGTTTGAACGCTACTTCCAGGAAACATTGCCGAAGCACATAATTTATAGTAGCTACTGCATTACTAATCATTCGCATTACTAATCATTCGCATTACTAATCATTCGACGTAGAGAACTCCGCGAAGCTACTGGCTAGGATCTGTACCTAGGCAATCTTGGCCACGGGGATGTACAAATTACGAACCTAGTGGTTCTGGAGAGCCCGGAAAGGTTAGTTATTGGCCAGCCCGTTGGTCTGGCAAGTCTTAGAGCAGAACGGCTCTAGTAGCCCGGGGGTGGCGCCCCGGGTTTGCTGGGTAAGGTCCGAGCGACTGGTAGGTAGCAAATAGGCGACCAGCGTCACCGTAAGGCTACGATAGTGCCGATACTCTCCAAGGGGCGGGGAAGGGGGTTAAACCCCCAGAACTGTTCTAACGGTCTGTCGGCCATGTAGTGCCTAATGGCGGAGCATGCAGTCCCAATAAATCGTTACTCATTCGCATGTCCTGTCGCCATCATACAATTTTCGGTCGATTTTGGGGCAGTGTCATTCTTCGTGTTGCGATTGAATGGGTGGGGCTATATTTTTGGTAACACGATACTACCGATTTTACAAAAATTACGAATTTACGATAATTTTTTTTCTAAGGGAAATTCTGATAAATATTTCAGGAACAGAAATGTAAGGTAAATGGAGAAAAGAAAGGCTTTGGTTTTGACACGTGTATATTTTCGGTTATGATCGCTAACAATTTTTTAAACCTTTTTTTCAGAGCGAGTATTAAAAAAAAAAGATTAATTGTCACTATATTACAAAGTAGGCAAATATAGCATATTAGAAATAAACATTTCAAGCATTTAATGACTTACTCATTGTAGTGATGCACATTGCATAAGTATGACCAAGGATGACCCATGCCATGTTCAAAAATCTAATTCCATGAACGCAAAGTAACTGTCCTTCAGTTTTGTTCGTATTTAGCAATTTAGATCCATTGGTAATCAGGCAAAAACATTTTAGAAAAGGTTTACATTTTTCAAACATCACTGGAAAAAAAAATTATAAGAACTTTTAATTGTGTTGATTCAGTTCGTATTTTACTCATGCATTAAATGAATATTAAACATAAAACTGAAAATACAAACTAAAATGCATTCGTAGCCGGACATTATACAATTTAGACTCACTAAGCTGGCTCAAACTTTAATGACGCTATCTAACTTCTGCTAACAAAGTGGCTAATGTTGGAATACTAACTGACAGAGCTGGAAGATAGAAAACCTTCAAAAGCCTTGCCTTAAACAGATGTAAATCATTTACGCCCCGGTGAGGGCGAGAAATCGTATAATGGGTTAATTAATATAAAATACCTCATAAGTTATCAATGTATGAGTAGTACTTTTAAAAGTTCAGTGTTCTGAAATACGAGGAATCATTTATAGTACCTCTGTACTGCTATACTCTCTGTTTACTATCCTAAGTTTGCTCAGGTTTGCTACATTACATTATTTAAAATGCTCTGCCACGGACTTGATGGGAAAAGACGTCTGTTCTTTGCTTTCTTTGTATATGCAGATCAGTGTAATCTTGTGTATTGCATTGTTTCAAATTCAGTGTATTGTTTCAAATTTCACTTAACTGAGAACAGCAAAACACGCAAAAGATCTCTATAAAGAAAGCCTGAAATTTTGTTCTTTTATGGTTTCACCTGTACATTCTGCATGTACCACTCAGCAAACCAGATTTATGCCATCAACTTTCAAACATAACAGCGAGCATAATTACGTCCCCTTCCTTTCCTTGCTTCTACCTTGCTAATAGCTCCTCGCTTTGCTTCCCTGTCGAAAAGGATATCGCCTCTGTTAACCGGCGTAAATGAGAAATTGTTGTTATTGTTTATGACCAAAAGTATACTAGCTACGAAGAATGCTCTTAATATGCCTGGAAATAAATATGGTAATTAGTTAAACTTGGATTGTGTCAACATCTTCTTCCATCTTTCCACTCGACTATTTGAAAAGTTTCATTTTATAAAACACAAAATAAACAGTTCCATTTACAAACTACTGAAGCTTGCATTCATTTTACAAATTGCTAATATGGAATATTACTGACTGCTTCTGTAATTATATTTAAAAATGATTTATTCACTATTTAGCAAAAATGCTGCTTAAAGTAAAATTTCTACAAGAGAAAAAATATAACCTTGAGCAACATTTTCTTCTGGTTCCGGATTGCTCTGTGAAGGCTTATCATCAATATTTAGTGCATTACTTCTGTTTTCACCATTGATCTGATTAGTATTTTTGTAGTCACCTACAGTATTGCTTGATAATGCATTTCTCTTTATACAGCAGTTCTCGTATATCGTTATAGAACTTCCTAAGACTGCCAGTAAGCAGAAAAAGGACATCAAGCATCTGAAATCGTGAAATAACAATGAAATATTAGAATACATTTTTAAAAAATTCTAAATCACTATATTAAATGAATAAAGTATAAAAGTTCCACCATGACATAAACTGCTGGGTTTGCAAGAAAGTAATTTCGGTTTGCACAAATAGATAGCGTTAGTCTGCGTTCAGACGTCACAGTAAATGTCACAGAGGCATAGTCACAAGGAATAAAATACGGGAATTCTGTTCACATCTGCGACACAGGGTCTAAGCCGCACCCACTTAGAGAAGCTAAATTTGTGCATGCGTGGATGTGCCTATAGCTTTACTGCTCTGTTTCCCCGTTCAGGCAAGACCGTCTCGAAAATATCTTTCAAGACGGTGTTGGTTCAGGTCTCTCGCGTTCGCTCTGATTGGTCGATGCTTATCCCAAGTCGGGATAAAGTTGAAATCTTGGAACTTTATGCCAAGAACCTTAAACCAGATATTGTGACGTAACACAGACCAGTTGCCTGGCAACGCAACTCGACTTAAACCACTTATGTCGTTTATACCGTCATCTGAACTCAGATTTATGTTCGTTTTGTTATGTTTGTTAGATTTATGTTCTTATTCTTCTGTTTGTTATATCTTCTTTTGAAATTTGGCAGCTAACACTTTTAGGCTGCTATAGAAAAAAATTCCGTATATTTATGTTTCCAACTGTTAATTTACTGTCAATTTTCACATGGGATGCAAAAATAAATATTTTCGATACATTTTACTTTTATTATTATTATTATTTTCATAAAGGCGGGAAAGCGCCTGAGACTCGGAATGATATTTGTGAAGTTTATGGTGTTGATTGCTTGGCAAAATGGCATGTGTCAGAATTGGTTCAAAAAATTTCATTCTATAGATTTTTCACTTGAAGGTGATCAACATTCTGGACAACTTTCTGAAGTTGATGATGCCAAAATTGAATCCAATCGTCATATAACTGTGCGAGAGTTGCAAAAAGGTTAAATGTATCAAACGCAACAATTGAAAATCACATAAGATGTTTTGGACTCCTTAAGAAGCTCGATATTTGGGTTCCGCATGATTGAAAGAAATTCACTTAACACAGCGAATCGATATTTGAGATACGCATTTCAAACGTAATGCAGCCGAACCTTTTTTTTAAACGAATTATCACTGGTGATGAAAAATGGATTGTCTACATTAATATTAATCGAAAGCATTAATGTGCAAGCATGATGAATCAGCGTAAATCATATCAAAAGTTAAATTGCACCAGAATTTATGCCATTAGTTTGCTGGGATTACAAAAGTGTTGTGTATTTTGAGGTGCATCCAAGCAAACAAACGATCAACTCAGAAGTTTACTGCCATGAAACTTACGAAATTGGAGGAAGCATCAAAGAGAAAAGGCCAATATTGGGAAATCGTAAAGGAATCATGTTCCATCACGACAATGCGAGTCCTCGCGCGCCTTTAGCAACACGTACGAAATTATTGGAGCTTGGTTGGGAAGAGATATCGCATCCCTCATATACCTCTGGCCAGTGGCGGCTCGTAGCTAAAATTAGTGGGGGTGCTGTTCCAAAAAATTTTAACCTTTGTTTTAAAACTGTGTAAAGGGAAACAAACATGCATAAAAAGAAAATTTATTTTGAAACTTTCACAAATTTTACAAAAGAAAAACATTTCTTGATTACTTTAACCTAAATTGTTACATTTCAATCTTTACCTATTCATTTAAAAATGAAATCCATTCTTCTTGTTTTAATTTGCGCGAAGAGATCAATAATTTTCTCCTTGACCTCTGGATAAAACTGAGGAAATTTTTCTATATTGAAAACATTCCAAGCGCATTTAATCTTTCCAAATTCATAGTGCTTCTTAGAAAAGTTTTTGTTCTTTTCAATGTTGAAAAGCAGCGTTCTACCTCTGATGTAGTCATGGAAACTGACAAGAGAACTTTTATCAGTTTCGTAATTTCACTAAGAACATCATCTAGATTATTTTCCAAGATAAATTTCAGTAGCTCAATTAAATTGCAGTATTCATGAATGTCAGACCTACAATAGAATACTTTTAGTTCAATTTCAAGCTTTTTTTTGTCAATCATTGGATATGCTTCAGTCTATTTCTTCTGCAGGATGTTCATTCCTAAAACTAGCGAAGCATTTCTTGTTGAACAATTTAGCAGCTGCTAAGTGTTTAGTGGAAGACTATCTGTCCATTATATCAATACGTATAAAGTCGCATATTTCCTTAGCTTCAGCCATCAGTGTCTTTGAAGAATTCTCACAGTACTTTGAATTTCTTAATTCTAAAATAGCAGTTTTGAAATTTGTTATATATTCATTAACTGTAAACACACTAATTTCTCTGGATTGCATTTGGTTATATATTATTTCAACATGAGGCATAATCTGATAAAACAGCTCTAACCAAAACTTGAAATTATCATCGTTTAGATATTTTGAAATTCCTGTTACCTCTGCATTTGATGTTGACTGAATTTCAGTAAGGCAATTTTTTAAAGGTTGCAAATTTTCATGAACTGTGTTTATGCTCCGTATGTTGAAGTTCCACCTTATACAGGAAGAACGTGGAATGCAACGGCCATATGCTTCCTTAGAATGGACACACGTTGAGGGGATCTTGAAAAGAACGTTGGAATAGCCAGAATATTAGAAAAAATTATTTTTCCGTATCTTGAAATACTTGCTGCATTTCTCATTATAAAATTAAGTTGATGTACATAACAGTGAATGAAATGTGCATTAGTATAAATTGCTTTTATTTTTGCTTGAACTCCAGCTTTTTTGTCTTTCATGACATTTGCACCATCAAATGTCTGAGCTATCAACTTTTGTTCATTTCCTTGAAGGATTATGTCCAATTGTTCTCAAATACATTTTGATATGTTATCTGCAGTTTGATTTTCTGGAATAAAGAATCCCCAAAAACGTTCAAATATTTCCCCATTCAATACATACCGTAGAACAAGGACCATCTAAATGTGTTTCGAAACATCTGTTTTGTCATCAGCCATTGAAGCTATAAGCTTTTCTAATTTGTCCTTATCTCCTCATGGTATATTTGAAATAGGCAGTCAAGTATCTCGTTGGGAATGGTCTTAGGAAACCTTTGAAGACTGCACTAGTTTCTAAGTGATTCTTCAAATCTGAATCTAATTTAGAGGCAAAATCCTCTAAATACCCCTGGATTTACTGAATCTTCTTCTTCATCATGTCCACGTAAGGGAGTTTCAAAGTTTCCGCAAAAGGAAATGCAGTCTATTATTTTGCACAAAATTTCACGGTTCTTTTTAACCTTTATGTTATGCTCATTGACTGGAAGTCTGTATTCCTCGTTAAGTTTCTCTTTCATACTAACGGTTCCTAAAAGTGACAGTGAAACTAACATTAGCAACATGCTTCTTATGCTTTTCAGTTTTTTCTTTCATTTCGTTTATATTTCTGAAACCATCTTTTGTCCACGTTACATCACCTCCAAACAGCAAGCACGGGAAACAAAACAGAGCATTTTTTATTTCACAACCGCAAAGCCAATTTTTCCTTTGGTACCATTTTTAATTGAAACTACGAATATGTTTCTTCTTGTTACTTATGCCTGGCTCACATATTAGAATATCAGGTGTTAAACAACCTCTTTTCTTAATTGTAATTTTCTCATGGAGACACAGCTGTGAAAACGAAAGCTCTTGAAGTTCACTTACAGTCACAGAATTTATTACTTGAGGATGCAGAGACATGGTTAAAGTTTTCTGTAAAAAAAAGAACCGAAAAAAATTAATCAAGTAGAATAGCTGAAAAATAATCTAACCAAGAATATGGTGTATGATTTTTAAACACAGCACACGCAGAGTGAAAAAAAAGAACCAGCTCCCAACAACACTCCAGATTCGGCACTGCAAAAGCGACAGTGCCCTTCTTCCTCTCGGCCTCGTACGCTGCTTAGAGCGCATGCGCAGAACAGCCAAATACCACACGCGCGGAGTAAGAAATAATCCCTTTTCCAGAATTTCGGCACTGCAAGAGCGTCAGTGCTCTTTAATCTCCCTGGCTCGAGTGCTGCTTTCTGCGTGCGCATGCGCAGAAAAACCAAACACCACACAACCGGAACTGTGAAGCGCAGTTCCATACAAAAACTTTCCTACCTTTTTCATAAACTGGAGGATGTCTACTGACATTAAGTTTAAGGATTAAATATTGTAGAAGTATAAAGAAAGAATTAAAGAAAAAAGGGTTCATTATATTAAATATTAAAAATAATAATAAGTGGAAATAGGGGGTGCTGCAGTTCCACAGTGCTTATTACGAGCCGCCACTGCCTCTGACCTTTTACCATCGGATTATAATTTATTTCCAAATTTACAAAACTTCTTAAACGATAAAAATTTCAGTAATAAAGATCACTTCGAACCGCACTTGGTTGAGTTTTTTTGTGATAAAAACCAGAAATTCTAGGAGTGTCGAATAATGAAATAACCGGAGAGATGGCAATAAGTCATCAAACTGAATGCAAGATATTTGACTGATTAAAGTTCATTTCTTGTATAGAAAAAAACTGAGTTTTATTTCACTCTAAAAAACCGAAATTATTTTCTTGCCAACCCGATATATATATGTATCGGGTTGGCAAGAAAATAATTTCGGTGTATATATATATATGTATGTATGTGTGTGTGTGTGTAAGATATATAAGAAAATACGATAGCTGCTTTAAAAAATAATTGGCAACCTCAAAATTAACGCTCTAAATTTGGTGTTCTCCCCCTAAATTCATCTGTTCTCCCGAATTCCAGATTTTTCTAGGTTACGTAACGCTGCTTGAAAAAGGCAAACCAAAACTAATACTAACCAATCATAGCTTGTTTCTAGAATCCCACATACTCTGGTATAAATACTCTGGCGAGCATAATTACGTCCCCTTCCTTTCCTTGCTTCTACCTTGCTAATAGCTCCTCGCTTTGCTTCCCTGTCGAAAAGGATATCGCCTCTGTTAACCGGCGTAAATGAGAAATTGTTGTTATTGTTTATGACCAAAAGTATACTAGCTACGAAGAATGCTCTTAATATGCCTGGAAATAAATATGGTAATTAGTTAAACTTGGATTGTGTCAACATCTTCTTCCATCTTTCCACTCGACTATTCAAAGCTGTTAAAAGTACCGGTGTTAACTGTTCATCAAAATATCCCTCCTCGGTTACGACGACTGCAAACTGGTTCTTCTTCTATCTTTTCCCGAAATCATTACATTATATATATATAAGAAAATATAATTTATTTGCAAACAATCCTGAATCAGGCGAAACCGTTGACTACAAAAGTGTAAGGTAACTATGATTATAGATGAAGAGGTAGCTGGCAATTACTTACGAGGAATACATAAAATGTGATATTAATCTAGTGACTTCGAAACCATGTATTGTTAAAGAAATTATAAGAGTTCGAAACAGCGTTTCCAGATGGATATTTAAGTAACGCAGAAGAAGTGCAGAGTGAAAAAATTTTAACAAGATAATCATTCCACCAAGATGAAATGCATTCGGTTGGCACAGAAGAAAAAAAAGAAGTTATTTTAATTTATATAAAATTCGATATATTCTTTGCTTAAACTTCAGAATCAGACGCCATATCAGATGGCACTTGAAGATGTACTTTTTCTTTTTAAAAATGGTAAAAATCTGTATCTATGTTAAAAAATCTTCCAAGAATAAATTTTATTCAAAATGCGAAACTGAAATAAAAGTATATCGGTTCTGATCCTTGTTATGTGTTATATAATCTGTATTTTTATGATCTAAACATAAAGGAAGAGAGACAAAGAGGGAAAAAAATATTTTAACTTTTTAAAATGCAAATAATAATTTAAACAAACTAAAAGTAGGATGGGAAATTTAAACATTTATAAGTAAAGTAATAGTGTAGTAGTACAGTAGTAACATTAAAATTCTACAACTAAAATATACTTAACATATTGTTACGAAATGCCCAGCTGCGGTGAGATAGCTTCCCCGCAAAGCTAGATTAGGGTTGCCAGAAAGTGGCAAGACAAGGGAGGATGCGAGATTTGGCGACAAAATTGGCGATATGCCATAGACGAAACGAGAACATTCTGGAACGCATTCTTGGCGGTTTTCCTCGGGAATGTTCTCGAAGGTAGGATAAAGATATATATACCCTGCCTGTACGCGGAGAAGGAGTATCTTGAGTATAGTAGAGTATATTGAGTTCAGTAGTAGTGTTTTGAGTTCAGAAATTAGCTTGGGAGAAACCGAACCGAGTTGGGAGCTGTACTTAGCGCTTTTCCGTGAAGCTGTCTTCACCATTGTAGCCTGAAGGTTGTGTTGATTGTTTCAGCGTGTTTATCAAACGTGTCTTTGAAACTGTCATGTGTAATACTGGCAAATAAATTGTGTTTTGATTCTTCATCAAGTGTTACCGTCAATTACTCCAAATCCAGGATCTTGTAGAACGCTACAATATTTTAATTAAATTTCTTTTACCCATCTTTCTCATTTATACTCGCTTTTTAAAAGGAGCCTTTGTCAATGCATTTAAAACAATGCATTTCTGGATATATGTAACTTATTCCATCTCCCCCTCTTTTTTTTAATTTAAGATATGAAAAATGAGAAAACAACACATTTTACTTCGTGGAATATTATTTATTAAATGGAATATTAAGAAAGATTTATTTCAATTCTTTCTAAAGAAAGATGACAACTGTAAGAAGTACATTTTATGCAGTTACTGTTTGATATTAGCTGTGATAAGATGTAAATACATCTAGAAGTTTTTAGGATACTTATGTATTAATGCAACCACCTCAGTAGAAGTCGCCAAATTTACTGAATATGTTCTGGCAACCATGCGCATAATCATTCTTCCGACAACCATTCTCACAACAGTCCTTCAGTCAAGCAACACCGCCGTTTTTCATATGTGATCTTTTTTATTGTATTCCAAATTCTAACGGTTTTTATATGCAAACCACGATCTTTTTTGCCGTAAACCTAGTTTTAATGTATGAGCTTTGTGGAATTTGCCAGCAATGGAAGAAATTGCCATACATTTCTGCAAAAATACAGAATTTTGCTGAAAATTTTCTAAAGGAAACAACGAGGAAACGCGTTTTCGAGAACGCCGAGGATTGACGAAACCGAGTCTCCGTAACTGTCCGATGTTTTCTTAAACGAAAACAGACCGCTGTTGAATATTCAAAAAAAGAAGTTACAGAAAGATCTGAAGAAGAATGTAAGTGTTTCACTTTTTAATGTATGACGTAATCCTTATTTAATAATTAAGATTTGTATTTAAATTGCTAAAGTATGTTTTCCTATTATATGTTCGTAATGTTTACTGACTTAGATAAATATCAATAATTTGGGAATCTTTTTTAAAAAATGGCCCGAAAACCACCAGCTTCCACCCAATGAGTAACTTTTACCTTTTCATCTCTAAAAAAATCACCAAATTGGGCCAAAGTGATTGCGTTAATATGTAATACCGTTCTATAACATTTTCGAAAATTTTTGACTATCCGAAGTGCTTTTTTGAATCACTTCATTTAATATTCCAAAGCGTTTTTTAGTTAATCTACATAGTGTATTTATTTGTCACATAATCTAATGATTATATTAAAGTGTTTCTTTAACTTAGTCTGTTCGCAATTCTTCAATTCCAGTTTTGTACAAAGAGTAACCAATCCTTATTTACCTAGAGCCTATATCCTCGAAAAATCCGAACCATTCCAGGCATATGCAGCTAAATAATCTATTGAAATTTTTTAAAACCACCGATTCTAAAATTAAATACTTTACTTACATGACAATTATTGCCGCAGAATTCAGTTTTCTGGAAGTCCTGTTGCAAGTTAATGACTTTACATTAATTAGTGAATTAAAGTTATCCAGCATTGGCATAGCTTCTGAAATGTAAAAAAAAAAGTATATTAATTTCCCTTAAAATTTAATATGTAAAGTAAAACTTGTAAGGTTTTAGTTAAACTAACCAAGTTTTATTTTAATTTAAATCTTTTCTATCTCCTCTCTGTTTCAACTTCCTGTCAGAAGAAGCGCGCGGTTTCAGCTTATGCTAATTTTGAAGTACAGCCAAGTACTATTTAAGCCACAGGTAGAAACCTCTCGTTGTGTGAGAGCTCAGACTCAGATCACGGTCACGCCGCTCAACGTTCGTCTGACCCGTTAGCAGCTTAAATTTTATAAGCCATAGTGCTTACTACGTGATTGCATTGTAAAATAAATTAAAGTGCGGTAGTATTTAGTATACCTTGCTACGCACCCTTTTCGGTAGAGGCCAACTTCCGCGAATTGCTCTGCGAAGCAAAGTTTAATTTAATTTCTATTTAGGTATTTATTTTAATTTATTTGATTGTTAAGTTCGACCCAAGAGCGGTCTTTTACGTTCTGTATCTCTCCCGAGTTGGGAAGTTTGTATTTAATAGTGATTGAATAAAAGAGGATTTCAAATCCCTTCACGTGCAGTTATTATCCAGCCCAGCAGATACATCAGAACATAGCGTACCTTCCGCTCCCTGTTCC
>KK122310.1:51958-82905 GCA_000611955.2 Stegodyphus mimosarum
GCTTGTAGGATTCTATCTGTAAAATATTAATCCAATCTCCTGCAGACCTTACTAGACTGAAAAGGGAATTACCGCTCCGTTTGAATTAATATGATCAAGTCCTGAGAAGGATAAAATAACCTTAGTAAAACTTTAAATTAAACAAAAGGCATTATATGCGCATACAAATAATCTCCATCACTTTCGGGTACTTAAAATAACAGAAGTTGAAACTCAAATTCAAGTATCATAATCAGAGACAACACAAGTTGACCTATTTAAGTTGGCTCAGTAGTTAAATGGCGCACTTTAATATCGGCTGGTGAAATGGCTAAAGCCGGGGTATTTAGTGGCAGAGCTGGGCGATCAAGCGTAAATTGCCGAAAGCCTTAATTCCAAAATATTTGGAAACCCTGTATTTAAATGCTGTACAGCCTAAATGTACATTCTGGTGAGGACTACAGAAAGGAGAAAATATAGTAAAAGTTTTTAATTGGTAATAGCTATTAAATTAATATAAAATACCTCATAAGTTTCTCCAATTTTTGATATTTAATATCTAAACTAAAAGGGAAGGTGACTGATAATTCATTACCGAACTAGAATTAAACGATTGGAAGTTCTCGGAAAACCGCCTTTCCTCTCAGTAATGGTAACTTCGGTAAGGGTTAAGGCACGCCTCTCGCGTCTTCTTATTCTTCAATGGTTAGTATATCAGTTCGGCACACAAAAGATTCTATGTTCGATTCGTGGAGACAGTAAAACGAATTTTCTTTTAAATTTTACTTTAAGATGCCCTACTTCTTTACTAAGATCTCTGAAGATTAAGAAAGAATCCTTTAATAGCTGCTGTAGATAAAAGTTGAGTTGAAACTTCTTTTCGTTCTGCGATTTTGCGTTGGAAATATTAAAAGCCTGAATCACTTTTCAAAGTGTTGCCACCAAATATTGCAGCGCTGTATTATATTTAAAGAAATTAAATAATGAAGAATCTGCATAAATGTATGTGTGTTTCTCGCACTGTGATAAAACAACGGTACCTAGAGCATCCAATTTTGAATAACGTACGTTTCCACCCGAATATGAGCATCTAGAAGCCCAAATTTTGAATTTGTTTTATTATCTATATTATTATATTTTATGTTTATTATCTTTATTATTATATTTTATGTTTATTATCTTTAACGAATTTTTGATTAACAAACTCAACGCTTTAAAAGCGAGCAACGGTAACATTCTACGGGGGGAGGGAACCTTTTTATCTTCAGCGTGCGGAACTGCATATCGGAAATTCTAAAGATATGCTCATTTTAAAATTATTTTGCGATATTGCTGTCGAACTGAATTTTACGGTTTAAGTGCGAAGAACATGATATTTAATAAATAAAGTTAACACACAAAACTTAAAAAAGCGCCCCTTCGGACGTAATTTAAAATCTGAAACATTAAAGTTTTTTTAATTAATTTATTTATTTTATTTATTTTTAATTATACGATTTTATTCAGAGTCTGGGGAGAATATAAGGATCTGAAAGAAGCAAAATATATTCAAGAGCCCGTAACAGACAACATTTAATGGAACGACTTGGAAGTTGGTTTTTGGAGAGCATTAACTAACCTTTTAGATCTCAAACTTCATTGATTTACTAGTTTTCCAATAATTACATAAATGCCAAAATGTATAGGAAAGCTCTTATGGAGAATATTATCATACAACATCAAGTACATATCCGTTACGGTTTCTGTTTGACGAAGAAAAGGCGATGTCGCAATTTTGAAGGACTGTGCCAACGAATTACTTGCGTCTCTGTAGTAATGCGTTTTCTCAAATCTAATCATGGTGGTTCAGTGATTCATAAAGCTTTATACATTTTACATAATTTTTAATGAACTATATACAGAACGTATTCTTAGGCCGCCGCCTTCAACAGAAGCAAACTTTCTTCTCTACATTAACATGGGCAACAGCGCCCTCTAGCGTTTTTCTACCTTCAAATTATTCAACACTCCCCACCTGAACTCGGTGGAGAGTTCATTTTTCAGTAATATATTCTGAAACATTCAACTAATATTTCGACAGTTAATCATAGAAACATGGTTAAATATGACAAACAAGCATGTATAAATATAAGCATATAAATTTTACTAAACATTAAATGTTACCTATCAGAGAGATCAGGAAAACAAACCTAAAAATAAAAATACAAATATTAGTTAAGTTCCATATTATACAACAATTGTACAGGCCTTTTTAAAGTACCAGTAGGTGTTTTGATTATACAGGATCTTATTTTACCATCTCTGTCTGGCATTAATTCCAAAATTTTACCTATCGTCCAGAGATTTCTAGGAAGTTTATTGTCATGAATCAAGACAATATCATTGATTTTAAACTGTGATGCGTTCGAGTTTGGAGGACAAATATTAGCAGATCTCAAATTCAAAAGATACTCCTTTCTCCAACGCTTCCAAAAATGATTTAAAATATCTTGATGGTATTTATATCGTTTGATAATTGAACTTCTTGATTCAGTCACGTTATCTGGTGTTATTTTATTACCAGGAAGAGATAGCAATCGTCTACCAACCAGAAAATGAGAAGGCGTTAGTGGAGAAGGTTCATTGGGATCGCTAAATACGTAGGTAATTGGTCTACAATTAATCATTGCCTCGATTTCAATGAGCACTGTTTCAAGTTCTTTAATAGTAAGGGATGATCGACCAATAACCTTGCGTAAACTGGATTTTATGGTTCGTACCATACGCTCCCAAAACCCTCCCCACCATGGACTCCTCTCAATAATAAATTTCCAATTAATGCCTCTAGCAGAAAACAGTTCTTTCACAGATGAGTCACTCAAAATTTTAAAAATACGTTTAAGTTCCTTATCAGCCTTTATAAAAGTCTTGGCATTATCGGAATACACGGTGGTACACAGTCCTCTTCGAGCTAGAAATCTACGGAAAGCTAGTAAAAAACTTTCAGTGCCCAGATCAGTTACAATCTCTATGTGTAAGGCACGAGTAACTGCACACGTTAGCAATAGCATGTAAACTTTACATTGGCTATCTTTCGTATAAAATGGGCCTGCGAAGTCTAACCCGGTCACAGCAAATGGAGGCGACTCTTGGATTCTGTCCGGAGGAAGTGGAGCGATATCCTGTACCCCAGGACGAGCATTATAACGTCTGCAGATCAGACATTTGGTGATGACAGTCCTAACACGTTGCCTTCCTTTTATGATCCAGTATTTGGCTCTGATCTGAGTTAGCGTCGAATTAACTCCAGCATGGAATACCTTTTCATGCGAGTCCATGATGATCAACTCGGTGAACTTGCATTTAGAAGGTAACAGAATAGGGTGTTTTAAATTCTCGTGACAGTCTGCAAATTGAATGCGACCTTTCAATCGTAGAACCCCCTCCTCATCAAGCTTTGGATTAAGGGAGTATATAGAAGAATCGAGAATTGTTTTTCCATTTGCTAGCTTAGTTATTTCCACTTGATACAATTCTCGTTGAGTGATTTTTACCCAATAAAGTTCTGCTGCTTCAATCTCAGACGCATTTAAAGGTCCATTTTCTGTAGACTTTTTCAGAAGCCTCCCAATAAATCTTAACATGTAGGCAGTAATTCGGAGTAATTTTCGTAAAGAACTGAATTTTCCTATATCCAAAATTGGGGATTCGTTTCCAATTACGGGTGCAATCAAAGTAACAGCTTTTCTTAACTCTAACGATTCTGAATTTGGTTGTAGTTTCTTTTGTTTCGGAAAGTTTTCAATAGGAAAACGTAACCAGTGTGGCCCATGCCACCACAAATCATTCTTAACTAGTGCCTGAGCACTAATTCCTCGAGTCAGTAGATCTGAAGGATTTTGTTTCCCTTCGCAGTGGTTCCACCATTTTGTGCGGCATATACCTTGTATTTCCGTAACACGATTGGCAATAAATGGTTTCCAGTTATTTGGCGAACCTTTAATCCAAGTAATGGCGATTTCAGAGTCACTCCAAAAGTAAACATTCTCAATTAAATCACCAAACAATTTCTTTAAATATTTATACATTCGAGCAGCCACGAGTGCTCCCATCAACTCTAAACGAGGGAGAGTGATTGATCTTAAAGGTGCAACCCTGCATTTTGACATGATAAAAGAAGTTTTAATTTCTGAATCATTCGTACAATATCTGAAGTATGCGATAGCCCCATATGCTTTAAGACTAGCGTCCGAAAATAGATGAAGGCTTACATTCTTTGGATCATCATCAAAGAAATTTCGCTGAATCGATATTTCAGTTAAATCACAAAGTTCATTCCTCCAAATGTTAAATTTGTCCTTAATTTCTGCAGGAAGGACCTCATCCCAGTCAGCACCAGAACGCCAGATATCTTGAATAATGATTTTCGACCGAATAACAAAGGGTGCAATAAATCCAAATGGATCGTATATTTGGGCGATACTTTGTATAATTTTCCTTTTCGTAGTAAAATCATTCTCTGTAGAAAAGTCAATTAAATTTTTTAAATTTAACTTTATACTGTCCTCAATGGAATTCCAAATCATGCCCAAAAAATTTGATTCACTAGTTAATTTGTTATCTAATTCCTTTATTCCATTTAAGACCCATAAATCATTTAATGCTTTAGAATTAGTTCTTAATTTTCTGAAATTCATCCCAGCATCCTTAAATATGTTAACCGCATCTGCAGATAACCGATATGCATCTTCAACCGTTCCTGCTCCGAAATACAGATCATCAACATAGATAGAAGAGTTTAACATTTCGAAACTGTCCGGCATTTTATCTTTATATTTCCGAATATGATATTTTATAGTAGCAGCCAAAATGAAAGGTGATATAGTCAAGCCGAAAGCTACGCGACACATTTGCATAATCTTAAAAGAGTCATTATTTTCAGCAAACCAAAGAAATTTTAGAAATTGTCTATCACCTTCTGCAATTCCTATCATCAAAAAGGCTTTTTCAACGTCTCCACAAAACGCTATCTTAAATTTACGAAATTTTAACATGACGTCTAGTATATTGGGATTTAGATTAGGTCCCGATTCAAGGCAATCATTTAACGAATTCGTGTTCACAGCTCTTGAGCTAGCGTCATATACAATTCTTACATTAGTGGTTTCACTAGATCGTATCACTGCTTGGTGCGGCATAAAATATCCCAAATTTGTATCATTATTAGGACATTCCTCAACAATTCCTTCTAATATCTGGGTTTCAATTATTTTTTTATATTCCTGAAAGGTCTCCGGAGTTTTACTTAATTTATTTTGAAGGTTCACGAATCGTTTCTTTGCTACTTCAAAATTATTTCCTAGATTATTCGGAGTGCATTTCCAGATTAAATTTGCCTCATATCTACCATTTTTAAACTGTAAATTTCTTTCAAACTGGTCTATTATTTCGCAGTCAATATCGGAATATTCATTAGAATCATTAATTCCCATGTGTTCTAATTCCCAAAAACCTCTTAAATCTTTTAACACAACAGTGTTTGTCATTATCGCTAAATTTTCAGAACAATTTTTATTGGTTTTATTTTTCTCGATTCCTGCAGCCACCCAACCAAACATAGAACTGACTGCGTACAGTCCGTCAGATATTTTAATTCTTTCGCAATAAACAACATTCCAGAATTCATCCCCTCCAATTAATATTTCAACATCTGTGTTATTTCTTCCAGAGCAATCGGCGATCTGCAAACCCAAACGCTCCATGAAGTCTGCAATTTGCTTACTAGGTACATTGATAGGCGCCGAGGAAATAACATCCGAGATCAAACATTCAATTTTTATTTTATTATTTTGTTTCCAATTCCGAATTTCTATTTCAACGACCGGATAGGAATGATTTATTGCCTTAGTTGCACCAAATGAATAAACAGAAAGTCTTTCATAACGGATTGGAATAAGTTTTAAATAGTCGGCCAATTTTTTCGTTATAAAAGATCTGTGACTGCCTTGATCGAGAATTAATCTAGTTAATTTTGATTTATATTTAGAACAAGCATAAACTGAACAAGTTTGTAATAATATTTCCCTGGCATTACAGTCATTATTATTATTACATTGAGGAACAGACGTAATCAGTTTTAAATTTTGAACTCTATTTCTTTCCTCAGAATTCAAAGTCAGAGATTCAGTTTCGTTTTCGGAATTTAGTTCTGACTTTTTGTTTACAGGGGATTTATTAGTACAAATTGATTCATTGTGATACATTCCGCTACATTTATTACACTTAGTTTTATTTCTACACATTTTTGATGTATGAAATTTTTTAAAACAAGAATAGCATCGGTTTTCGGATCTTAGTTTCTTTAATTTATCAGGAACATTTACTTCGCATTTAAATGACTCGTGCAAATTATTACAGAAGATGCAATTTCGGTTAACAGCAGTATGAAATGCAGCCGTGGGTGTATTTTTTACATATTTTCTAGTTTCATGTTTTGATTGCTCGAATCGCGGAGGTGCATGATTTTTTCTTTCATTTAAGACTAAATTTGAAACTTCTCTGCATTCTATTTCTGTTTTAATAAATTGTGTTAGCTCCGAAACTTCAACTTTATCTTTCGATCCCCTTTTCCGATTAAATTCCAAAACTAAATCGTCCGGAATTAATTTTAATAATATTGGAATTAGTAAATGGCCATATGAGCCAGAAGTTACCTCTAAAGCTTCCAAATTACGTATCGAAACTTCTAATTCGTCATACAATTTACGTAAAGCCTTTACGTTCGCAGAATTTTTAACGGCTTCTAAATTGAGAATTTTATTCATGAATGAATTAATTATCAGGTCTTTTCGCCCATATCTCTCTTTTAGTGAAGCTACACACCTATCATAATTACTTTCTGTTAATTCAAAGCCTGAAACAATATTCGAAGCTTGTCCTGTTAGGAATGTTTTTAAATATGCAAACTTTTGTATTTTTGAGAGCGTTTCGTTTTTATCTATCGAAGTTTCAAAACTATTCCAAAATTCATGCCATTGTTTGGGGTCTCCCCAAAATTTATCAATCATTAATTTTGGTAATTTCAGCGTACTATTTCCACTAGAACTGGAACTTATCTGTGAAATTCCATTACCACTAGACTGGTTTAAATCAGAATTTTGGGAATTCTGCGCTGGTGGTACTGTGGTAACCTCATCTAGAAATTGCTTAATTTGACTACAAGCAATTACACATTTGTCACTATATTCTTCACTTAAACTATAATCTTCTTCAACTAAGTTAACATCAATTAACTCTTGTATTTCATCGTCTAGCTTTCTCAGTTTATTTTTCTTTTCGATTAATAATTCATACAATTCCCGTAATTCTTTTTTCGAATTTTCCTCAACTTCAATTTTTAATTTATCTTCAATCAGTTTAATTAACTTTGTAACAGACGATCTCAATGACGAACGTTTACGTTTCAATTTCTCTAACTTATCTTCCATTTTATTTAATTTAAATACACCCAAGACAGCAATAATATTTACTAATTTACTACAAATAATCACTAAATAATTAATTTAAGATTTCCCTACCTCAATTTGGAATTCCATTGTCCCTTGCATATGAACTTTCCATCTTGAATCCAAATCGAAAGTAGATAACTTCATTCCACTTTTTGTTTTGAACA
This sequence comes from Stegodyphus mimosarum, assembly GCA_000611955.2. Classification (NCBI taxonomy): domain Eukaryota; kingdom Metazoa; phylum Arthropoda; class Arachnida; order Araneae; family Eresidae; genus Stegodyphus; species Stegodyphus mimosarum. The sequence continues at coordinate 59,589 of KK122310.1, forward strand.
CACAAAGGCTTCCTAAATCAAAGCTTTTCGCCGCATGCACCATGTAGTAATGCGTTTTCTCAAATCTAATCATGGTGGTTCAGTGATTCATAAAGCTTTATACATTTTACATAATTTTTAATGAACTATATACAGAACGTATTCTTAGGCCGCCGCCTTCAACAGAAGCAAACTTTCTTCTCTACATTAACATGGGCAACAGCGCCCTCTAGCGTTTTTCTACCTTCAAATTATTCAACAGTCTCAAACTGAATTCCCCCAATCTATTAAATTCGATCAACTGCATATGAAGCGCATTACAATTGCCCTGCTGCTGAAATTTATTTTGGAAAATAATCTAGATAAGGTTCTTATAGAATTACAAAACTAACAATCATGTTGACAATTCCCATGACTACATCAGAATCAGACTACTGCTTCTCAGTAGTTATAAGAACAAAACTTTTCTAAGGAACACAATGAATCTTGAAATTGCTGCACTACTTTTGAAAAAATTTTTCCCAACAGTCATCAAGAGACAGAGGAGAAAATGAATTATACTTTCCGACAAAGTTAAAAAAAAAGAATGGATTTAATTTTTTAAAAAATAGATGAATTCTGAATTGTAATATTTTAGACTATTAGCAAGTAGGCAATTTTTTTTTATTATGCAAGTAGGCAATTATTTTTCAAAGGAGCAATTTGCCCAAAAGAGCTATTAATTTGTTTTGGCATTTTAAGTTGGTTCACAATAAGCGGTGTTTCACTTTTCAAATTGTTGCCACCAAATATTATAGCCCTTCATTATATTTAAAGAAATTACACTCATATCCATAAATTAAGGATAATTCGGAGTCACGCGGAAATCGAACTCTAAAATAAATATATCACCTGTAAAATCACTACACACATCTTCAAGAATCATATGCAAATTTCAGGAAGTAACCAGATGACACCGATGGTACGTCACAATGACGAGAGTGATATATAAGGAATACAGGCAAAGAACTAAAATTGTTCGCAGGCGATTTATAAGCATTTCAGTGCAATAACCGAATAGTTATGATACAAAGGACACATTTGGATGATTTTTTACGTGGTAGAATTATCGGCCGTGTAGAATGTGGGCGTACTCAACTTGAAGTATCACACTAACTTGGAATTGCCCAGAGTGTCATCTCCAGGCTTTGGCAACAATTCCAAGATGATGGTAATGTGAGTAGACGTTACAGCACAGGTCGCCCCAGAGTTACAACGCCGAATGAGGACCGGTATTTGGCAGTTACTGCCAAAAGAAACAGGCGGAGCACAGCCTCAGACCTGTCTCGTCAGCTCTCTTCAGCCACTGGTACGACAATTTCAAGGCAGACCGTGTACAGACGCTTAGGGCAGATTGGTCTATATGCTCGTAGACCTGTCAGATGCGTTCCACTTACTGCAACTTACGGTTAGCCTGGAGTAGAGAGATTGTGGACACCGCAACAGTGGGCTTGTGTGATGTTTTCCGACGAGTCCAGGTTTAGCTTGCAGTCTGATTCTCGCCGGACTTTCATATGGAGAGCTCCAGGTACCCGTTACCACCAAGAAAACATCATTGAACGATACCGTTACGGTGGTGCAGGAGTGCTCGTTTGGGGTGAAATTATTCTGGGTTCCAGAACTGACCTGCATGTTCAAATTGAAACCATGACAAGCCAAATCTATCAGGACGTCATTCTGAAACAACATGTAAGTTTGTTTCGGGGCGCCATGGCGCACAATTTGTGTTTATGGATGACAACGCCCGTCCTCACCGTTGAAACATCGTAAGCGAATGCCTTCAATCGGAGGGTATCACCCGTATGGACTGGCCAGCATTCTCACCGGACTTGAATCCAGTATAGCACGTGTGGGACATGCTTGGCCGATGAGTTGCAGCCCGTCAACCTCCTCCTACATGTCTACCGGAACATCGGAGAGCATTGCTTTTTGAGTTTGTAATTTTTGTAATACCCCCAAGATCAGATCGATAATTTGATATTCAGCATGCCTAGGCGTTGTACGGACTGTATTGCATCGTCTGGGAGACATACAATGTATTAACAATCATACCAACCATGTAATATTGGTTTTTTGTAAATAGGTTTTTTTTTTGTAATTTGCTCCAGGGAGAAAAAATCGCTAATTTTTTTTAATAATATCAAACATATAGCATCTTTTTTTGCTATTTACCTTTTGTTTAATAAATAAGCTTTACAAATAAGTCAAATTTGTTTTGCTTCTAGCTCTTCCTTTGCCTGATTTTGCATTATCCTTACTTTATGGACATAAGTGTAAATAATGATAATCTGCATGGATGTGTGTATGTTTCTCGCACTGTAAAAAACAACGGTATCTAAAGACATCAAATATTGAATACCGTAGTCCTCTACTCGAATATGGGCATCTGGAAGCCCAAATTTGCAATTTAGAATTTGTTTTATTATCTATTTCATATTTTGTAAAACTTTTAACGAATGTTTTACTAACAAACTCAGTCAGACATTTTTATCTCTAGTAGACCTTCCACGTTCACTAGTGGATCATGCAGGTTGTTATCTTCCAATGCATTGCCGAAATGCTTTACAGAGCATATGAATTTATATAACTTATTGAAAGGGATCAGCAGATATATTTATCCTCCAAAACTTACGAGCTGTTTATGATCAGATAATGTTTCGTTATATTTCCTTCCTTGGTTTTAAAGTTGTTTTGCAGTATGTTGTGCAGTTTTCGACAGCTATGTTTTTTTATTATTATTATTATTATTATTTCATTACCACTATTGATGAATGAATATATTTGACTAAATTAGTTCTAAATCATTGCGAGCTATCAGAGACCGGTATTGAAATTCCAGCAAACGGGCTGTCTGCGTAGGGGCTTTCGCGATTTTCTCCGTGTGTAACGTGAATACTAGCCGATTTCTTTTACAAAAATCTTCCTGGAAGTATCCTTTTTCTAGTAGGCTATTCTTTTCAGGCAGACATTTACGAGTGTATTCCTCTTATTTAGATGGCTCCATATTATAGCTATAGGACTGAAACATTATTATTGTGCCACAGATTTCAAATAAGCATGTAATACAAACAATACATTACACTTTACCTAAAAAGGTGACAATATAAAAGAATCAAAATTATACGATAATTAATTGAACACAATGTCAAATTTCAGATATTTTTACTCCGAATGCAATATATCTTTTCCCAAACGTCGGTATTCTAAAGAGCATATCTTTAGAATTTCCGATACACAGACTCGCGCGCTGGAGATTTTTTTTCGTATAGTGTTGCCATTGCTGGCTTTGAAATCGTTGAGTTTGTTAATCAAAAATTCGTTAAAGTTTTACAAAATATGAAACAGGTAATAAAACAAATTCCAAATTTTGGCTTCCAGATGCCCATATTCGAGTGGAAGACTACGTTATTCAAAATTGGATATCTCTAGGTGCCGTTGTTTCTTCACATTGCGAGAAACATACATACATTCATGCAAATTCTTCATTGTTTAATTTCTTTAAATATAATGCAGGGCTGTAATCTTTGGTGGCAACAACTTAAAAAGTGAAAATCCGTTTTATAGCGGACGACACAAAATGCCAAAAAGGAATAAATAGCCCTTCCTTGCAGATTGCCCCTTTGGGTTAAAACTTTATACTGTTGTTCCTTATAACAATTTTTTTAAAAAATCGGTCAATACTTTTGGGGGAAAATATAATAGATTCTTTTAGAGATTACATAAAAACTTTAATTTTAACGTAATCTTCAATACATTAATCAAATTAGCAATACTGTAAATAAAAAGTGAAATTACTTACTCTTCATAGCCCAAGGATTGTTAAAATCTAAAAGTTTATCCTGTGCGTATGTTAAGTCAAGGTAACAAGAATCATTCTTAGAAGAAGAATATGTTTCCACTCTATAACTTACTATAGTATCATTAATGATATCAGGTCCATTTACGTTAGCCAAACTAAAGGTGCTCGCAATGTTTGCTTTCATATCCAATGCCAAGCGCGTCAGCGTTAACACTTCATCAAAATTAAGCAAACGATCGTAAGTCTTGAGAGAATTTTTTGGATTTTTATTGAGTGAAATAATCTCGCTATGCACTGGATATATACAATTAAATATGCATATAGAGAGCAACCAAGAATTCAAAAAATATGCTTCCATTTTTACTAAAATCTCAGAATTAATATACTTAACTTGTTTCTTTAAAAATGATTATTCTTTTACCGTAGATAAGGACATGGTTAGAACAATGCAGTTTTAAATTGGCGACGTACAATCATTGCTATCAAACTGCTGATTTACTTGTTATCTCTCATATTTGTTGATATCTGCGAAGGAAGCAAGAAATAAGTAAAATTATTCTATAAAAATCCTGAAATGCTTTTAATAAAATAATTATTCCATAGCTTTTATAAACAGGGCTATGCCTCTCGTAAAATTTTACGGAAAAGAAATTTCGATTAAAACTCTTGAATTAGAATGTTATTTTTAAATAACGTATTTACAATTTACACTACACGCCACTAAATATGATCGTGGTTGATGTTATCGAATAATTGTATCCCGCCCCTTTGTAACTGTATTAGTTACCTTTATTTTATTTGATAATGCACAGAGATAAATAGAAGGATACTGGTTTTATTTGCATTTGATTTCCTTAATTTTAATAGTGTTTCTTTACATACGTCTATATCTATAGCATTATTGGTTATTTAAGCAGCTGTTTTTGAAAAAGAAGCGTTTGGAAAACTCTCTATAAGATACTGGATTCAAATCCAGACATTCCTACTTTACATTGTGACATAGCATAAGTAAGATTTAGATCCAAGACTCATTTCCGAATTATACGTTTGTTAGCAGGACTTAACCTCTAAAATTAGAAGTGCGGAGCCCTATGGAAGGCCGTCAAGAAAAAGGAACAAAAATATACATAATTACATTTGAAAAAAAAAAAAAAAAAAAAATTTTCAACAGAAAAAGCATTTTAGACTTTATATTACGCCCGCCCAAAGGGGCTTTTTTTGACGTTTTGTGAGTTGCATTTATTTATTAAATACCACGTTCTTCACACTTAAACCACAAAATTCAATTCAACAGCAATATCACAAAATATTTAAAAGAGCAAATCTTTAGAATTTCCGATACACAGTCTCGCGCGCTGGTGTTTTTTTTTTTTTTTTTTCCATACAAGTTAGCCATTGCTCGCTTTTAAATTGTTAGAGTTTGTTCATCAAAAATTCGTTAAAGTTTTACAAAATATGAAATGGATAATAAAACAAATTCCAAATTCCGCTTCCGGATGCTCGTATTCGGGTGGAAACGTATGTTATTCAAAATTGGATGGCTCTAGGTACCGTTGTTTTATCACAATGCGAGAAACATACACACATTTATGCAAATTCTTCATTATTTAATTCCTTTAAATATAATACAGGCCTCTAATATTTGGTGTCAACAATTTCAAAAGTGATTCGCCGTTTATAGTGAATCGACGCAAAATGCCAAAACGAAATTAATAGCCTTTCTGGGCTAAAAAATAAATCTAAAAGATTTCAGATTTTAATGTCGTCCAAAAGGGCTCTTTTTAAGTTTAATATGGTTTGTCAGGAAAGATTATCTATAGAGATGGTCCAGGTGGCATAGCGAAACAATTTATAGGACACTAGATGAAATACACTTATGCTAACATGGGAACATTATATATATATATAATAGTTCTGATATATAATGATATATATATATATATATATCTTCTGTATATTTGAAAAGTTAAAAAATATGTAAGGTAATTCTATAAAAATAGTTAATATTCTTAGTTAGATATATTTTGAATTCAGTACATTTTTATTTAAATCCATCAGATTAAAAAGGAAAAAAATAATATTCTTAAGAACTGCATCTATTGTTTTTAAATGCTTAATCTGTTGTAGACATATTAAATTTGAAAGATAAATATCTTAAATTTTTGTGAATGGCAACAGACTCGAATGAAAAGTGAAACAACGCAAAATCGTGTTTCGAGATTAATAGCCGTTTTGGGCTATAATTAATAATCAAAATTAAAATTCAGTAAAGTGTAAATAGATAAATAAAAGTGTAATAAATTATTAAATGAATGATAAATAATTAAATAAAATAAAATACCAAACTTTGTCTTATTTAGGACTCCACCTGCAATTACAACTTTACTTAAAATCTGTGAAATAGCTCAGTCAGGCTCTGGCTAAAGTTAAACCCTCAATATATACAATAAAATACTATTTCAAGGGGTGGCAATAACAAAGACTATCCTTTTTTCATCATACCGATGAAAAACTGTAAAACGGTTCAAACATCACTAATGAGAATAGAAAAAAATGTTATAAAAAGAGTACAAGAGTATTAAAGGAAATTTTAACAGAGATATGCAAGTGCTGAAACAAAGACAGAACAGTCCAACACTTTCTGACCACAATCCCCAGTCTATATAACTCTAGCTGTAAAACAAAATGTGACAAATCGTTGATAAATAGCATTATAAAATCGACATTATATCATCGACAAAAATAGTCGATGATAAATAGCATTATAAAAACATTTTCCCCAAATTCAAGGAATGATCAGTAAAATGACAATTTTCGTGTCCCGTGCTTACATCACCAGTGTTATGTAAGTGTCATATGAATGAATTAGTCTCGAAATGACGCTATGCAGAAAGAGATTACTATTTTTGGTATAGAGAGGAGAAATACCAAATTAAAATTAGGCATTAAGGGGTTATTGCTAATTTAAATTCTAATTTGCATATTTTTTATCTTATATATATGTATATATATATAAAGAGAGAGAGATGTCAACCTATACTGTTAAAAAAAAGTACATAGGGTTTTTATAAAGAAATATCAAATGCTCAGGCAGGATAAACTTTTCATTTTGCAAAAATTTAAACCACATCACTAATGGTAAACATTACTCTTTTAGTATTTCAGCTTAAAATTGAAGAGCTTAGAATTACACTAGATTAAAAAAGTACTTAATTAAAGTACTTATTCAATATAATGTGCACAGGGTTATGACTTTTTAACCACACTACTGAACAGCTCATACGGTGGATAAGATTTATGAGCTCATAAAATTTATTAGATATGAGGTGGGTGTGTACTTTCCGCAAGAAAAACGAAAGATCATGGCAGTTCTTCATTTTTTTTAATCAGGGAAGAAGTTTTTATTTATTGGGTACTATTTAAAAAGATTAATTTTTTATTATTTGAAAGGACTGATCTGTACTTATTTTTTCAACTTCTCTGACATTTTAAACAAAATCTCGATTTTCTCCCAAATAAGTTCGTATTTTCCAGGATTTTGTTAACCACTTTTTATTTCCCTGGACAGTGGGAAGCCTGATTTAAAAAATGTTCGAGAGATGCTTCATAAACCACATGTTTATTATTTGCAGAAATTATACACATAGAACCACTGTGACTGCAAAAACAGTCGATGATAAATAGCAGTATAAAAATATAAATATTTCAGAAATAAAAAAATACTTAAACATAAAAATATATTTCTTTTATTTAATTTCAAAATACATATTAAAAATTATTTTTAAAACTAGCAGTTTATGAAACTAGCTTATAATTTTGATATGTTACATAATTTCTTATAAATTACACTATGTCTTAGTGAAATAGGACATTAAAATCTTGTTTACCTCCACATTTATTACAGAAAGTCTTTTTCTTGGATTTCAAAATTCACCTTTGAAAAAAGCAATTTCATGTCAGTATTTGTTTTATTGAGTTTCAAAAACATCCTTGTAAAGGCAATGAATGAATTTTTTAATGGTTGATACAATCATTCAAATTTATCTTTACATTACCATAGTTGAATATCTTGTTAATTTTTTATTGTGTACAAGACTACCTAAAGGTACATTTTTCTCAATTATACAACAAAGAGAAATGATGATTTCAAATAAACATTAAAAAAAAGTATATTATACAAAAAAAAGCATATTTATAAAGGTAAAAACTAATATAGAACAAAAATCAATAAACATATGAAATCAGTTATACATTCATGAGAGGCAAGCCTTATAAATCTACTACAGATTATCCCCTGTGAATTAAAAAATAAGTAAAATTCAATCTTAATTTAGCAGTGGTTTCAAACAAAGAGAGCATGTGCCCTACCTAAGTGGTCTCAAACTCAAACTGCATGTCGGCTGAATGAACAATATGAAAACAGCTGATGGGACAGAATTTATTTTTTTTAACAAAATAAAAAATATATTATATAAATTTTAAATTTAGCTTCCTAAATATTTACAAAACCATAAATAAACAATAATAATATTGCAAAGGAAAAAGTTCAAATTTATAATTATTTTCTATCTGAAATCTGAAGTTTGCATGTGCACGAGATTTTTGTTGATTACACTTTGTAAGTCAAATATGTTGACAGCTAAATATTAAATTCTTAGACTGTGATTTCTTTCAAATATTTCTAACATGTTTATCATTAAATAACTAAACATTAATCATTAAATAACTTACTTTACACAAACTATGACTACTTGCTAAGTTTTCAGAGAAAACTTTTCACGTGGAACAAAACCTGACAATAAATAATGACAATGTATTTCTTATTTTCTGACTCATACATAAAAATACATACGTTTGCATGTAAATAACTATAAACTTCCTTATTTCTTACTACAACTGGACCACTGATGGCATTTTAATTTTGATAAAATTTGTAGCCTTAAAGGAAATTACTAGAAACTATCTTCATAATGGATTGTAGAGCCCACCAACAGCTGAGCTATAAACCCACAGAGCACTGGTAGTTCAGTCTGGGGTTCAAATTCCAGAGAATGAGCTGGCTGCATGGGTGTTTTTTGTGGTTTTTCCCATTTCCTAACTTGCATACAACCAGTTTCCCTTAGAACGTTCTCCACAAAGGCATCCCTCCTCTTTAGGAGAGCTCTCGAGTGCTTTGCCACAATCAAATAAACCAAACCATGGATTGTAGAAGCTCATCAGTCAATCAGGCTCTTTTCTTATCAATTTTCAACCACAAAAATAAGGTTTCACAAATAAATGTATTCCCAAGCAAAGCAATTCTTAATGCAAAAATTCATTACTGAGTGTATTTATTTTTCAATAAGTATGGATAAAAGTTAATCAAATCTGTATCTTCATATCTCTGAATAAGATTTAGATCAATTTTAAATTAATTAGCTTTCAATTTTTAATGGTACTGGAAATAATAAATATTCAGACTTCAAATTACTAAAATGTTGAAATCTCTGCAACACCATATTTGCAACAAATGCATAACTGCTTCGGAGGCCACATGTGGTCCTTGAAACCAGTTTGAGACCACTGACCTAACTGACACAAGGTTGTGTATCAGAAAAAAGTATTACACATATGTGCACAAATCAGATAATTTTAAATACAAGTGGTCAAGAAAAGAAAGACAGCAACCAGTAAATTTATGCATTAAGATATGTAAACATATTCAGAAGCCGAAGCTCAAAATCATAACTATAGTTCAGCATATTTCTAACAGTGTGTGTAAGATAAAAAGATAAGTAAGTAAGGTATAAGTAAGTAAAGACATGTAATGTAAAATAATCATTTTAATTTGCAATACCTGCTTAACTCTCCATTTCAATTTGGGTATTTTCTCTTTCCATCCCAAAAACAGTAACTGCTTATAATGAATTTCCTTAAACTACATCATTTCAAAATGACTCCATGTAATATGATTCTTGGATAACACTACATCTGAGACAGATACATCATAAGCTGTCAGCCAAGAATAATTTTTGAAAGCTGTTAATTAAGCAATCAAAATAAAGCTAAACTAAAATTAAATTATTCTGAATGAAATCTTGAACACATTGCATTTGCTCTTCTCTTTAGCTAGATTACTGTTGCTGCTGCCTTTCTTACTGCAGCATTTCAAAAATGTTAAAGTTCGTCGAGAACAGGTATGCTTACTGCACTAAGTTACGTGTGACTGCAAACATCAAGAATAAAAGAAATGTTTAACCAGCCTTGATGACTGCTACTATTTTTATGCATCAAGATTTAAATCATCACATTTATATATATGTGGAATGGGTAATAAAAGTGCATAATGACCCAAAAAAGACAGAACAAAATAAGTAACCATTGTGATAATTAAAAACATAAATGCAAACACAGATTTCAGTTTTGTCATTCAACTGATTTATTCCTTTGAATTTCAATTCAATATTCCCCCCTTTTACTTCAGAAAATCTGATTCAACAGAAACTAAATTTTAGAGAAACTCCATTAAATTTACTGTCTTTAAAAAAATAACAATAAAATAATTTCAGATTATTTGTCTAATTTCTTGAGGAGTTTATCATTAGAAGTTTCAAAAAATTAAAAATTTAGTTAAAATATACAAAAACTATAAGCCATTTTAAAATTTCAATCATGTAATTTTTTTAAAGTTTATAAATTTTATAACATTTACATTCAAAACTTCAATTGCAAATTCAAATTTCACACCTAAACAATTTTAAGCTAAATAGATATTATTAGCCTACTCATATAAGAATAAATCTCCCATGACTTCCATATACAGAACAAAGGTGGCCATTGCAGTCAAGTTGTGCAGCTCTTTTGTGAACAAAATATATATATGAAATATGATAAACTAAAACTACTCAGTGTCCAAAACAAAGTAATTAACTTAATGTATTTAATTTTTTGTACAAATTTATTAGTAAACTTAACCTGGTCAATGTTCAAATGTATTTCTTGTTAATAAGAAAATTATGCTATTCAAAAACATAAAAACATTATACTTATTCTATCAAACAATTTTGTATAGAAAATCTTTAAAAGTTAGATTTGCTTGCGAATGCTTAATGAATGGATGGATGGATGCTGGTGAATACTTTACGGGAAAGGTCTGCCGAATTTCTGAATCATTAGTAGCTGTAGAAACTAAATTGGGGTTGCCAAGAGTGAAAGAGAAAACGTATGTAAGTCATAAGAACATTTAATATTACACAGAATTTGATACAAGTTAGAAATAATTTAGAAGTTGATTCATTGTCCAAATTGATGGCAAATTTATGGCAACTGGAAGCTTTGAGATAGTCACAGATTAAAAGACAATGTTACCTTCAGTAAATTTCAAGAATGCATAAAATTTGAGGATAACAGATATACAGCTTGCCTGCTATGGAACCAACATACACAAGGATTAAGGGGATAATTCTGAGGTAGCAGAAAAACGATTCAGTCGCTGCAGTACAGATGTACGGAGAATCCGAAGTTTCATGAGCTGTGATATATCAACATTAACAATAAGATATTGCAGAAGAATAGGAGTATTTAAAAATTGAAAATAGTACTTTTTTCTGCATCAAGCTGCAGTTTCAGAAAATAAAGGCACCACAAAACTTTGCATTGTCTTTTACACAACATCATACAATGAAGGCAAACTCTCATTGAATGACTGTTCAGAATCAGATACTTCTTTTCATTTGAAATTTATTTCACTACTTTTAAAAATATGCAAATATGGGCTTGTGGTTTTTGGAAAATCTAGTTGTGGCTCTCAAATTTTCCTGAATTCCAACATGCGCCTTTCACTGACATGAAGTTTGAGCATCCTTGATATAGAATATAAAATCATATATTTAAAACATGCTGTTGAAAACTGCAGTGCTGACTGGTTAAACAAAATTGTTATTGTAATTTCATTGTAAATTAAAGTCATGTAAATATCTGTGCACTTATTTTAAATGAAATAACTTAATTACTTGACTTTGTCACTGAATTGCTTGTATACAAAGCTTGCAACAAATATTTCCCTGAAGTGGCAATACTTTTCATTTTCCAGAAAACCAAATCCTCTTACTAAAAATAACTAAAATACTTTTTTGGGGTGAATTAAAAAAACCATATAAAAAAGTAACACAAATTCCTATAAAAAAGAAACAAGCTCTTTCCCAAATTAATTTTTATTTTCTTGGACATGTTGTTTCACAAATTCTAGTTTCTGTTGATAAAAATCAAACACAAATTTTGCCATTTGTGGCATATCATACACAATAAAAGGTTCACATATAGGAATTTCATTATGTTTTCGCAAGCTTGGATAGGTTTCATGTGGCAGAAGATATAACTCAAGAGGTCTCTGCATGAGAATTTTAAATGATGGAGCAAGTTCAAAACAATTTTGGAATAATGATACTCGTGCAAATATATACAATCCAAGTCTTGCCCGTGACATGGCAACAACTAAGCGACGCACATCTCTCAGATGACCCACTGCTTTTGTTCTAACTAAAGACAAAAGGATGTAATCATTTTGCTGTCCTTGGTATTTATCAACTGTGGTTACTTTGTGAGGTCGTCCAAAAACTGGATTTTCAGCACATCTTTTATTTACAACGTCACGGATCAGATGCTTTTGTCCATTATATGTGGTTAAGATGGATATCTTTTCAGCTGGATACCCAAGGATCCTCATGTACATGAAGACACCAACAACATATTCTGCTTCAGCTAAGTTCTAGAGAAGGAAAAAAAATAAAAATACATAAGTTAATTAATATAAATTTATTGCAAAAACATATATCATATCTTTTCTTTGTTCCCAAAATACATCACAGCTAAAAACAATTATAAAGAATTTCAGATTTCATATTTAAGTAAATGAAAACATATACACACCTTTGGCAAATAACTTTACATACAGGGTTCGTACACATTTCTGCACATGGAAATTAAGTACTTTTACGGACTTTTAAGGACCATAAATGACAAAAATTAAGGGCCCGTCAACAAATGGGAACTGAATAAATTAAATTAAAGATATTAGCTATACTTGAACTTCACTTTTGTGATACCATCCTAAAACTTATAAAATAGATCCACAAGAAGCATTATTATTAAACGTAGTTTAATAAACATAATTTTAAAACAAATTTGAGAATAAAATCAACTTTATAAAATTTATCAGGTAGCATTAAATATTTTACCCACAGTTAGCTTTATGCTGATTTTTTTTATTTTTTTTTTTTTAAATATCTCATTTTGTCACATACTTGCTCAGTTTAGAGGTTTAGCAAATAACAGGTAGATTTTATGTCAAACGTCATAGGTTAAAATGAGAAGTCAAATCAGCATGATTCATTACAGAAGACTGGCTGTTGCCACCACTTCTGCTTGCCTAGAAAGAGACCTGCTGATCAGAACAAACCTGAAAGCCTGATGTAGGCACAGTTAGAAAGTTTTGAAAGTTAGTTGTGCTGTATCTGTCTGATGCAGTTAGTGTCATAACTTAAGGTTATAACTCAGTTAATATAGTTTAAGATTTCAATTAGCCACTAAAGCACAAGAGGTAATAAGTTGTTTTGTATTATAAGTTTCATAAAATGCAAAGACTCCAGTTTTACATTAATTTTTAAATTTTTGTGCTATATTTTGTGATCGTGGGTAGATTAATGAAATTCAATAAATAACTTTGATATGCAAATAACTTTTAAGGGTGACCAGTTAGTTATAAATATTTAAATTAGCTAGTTAGATACCCTTAGTCATTATAGATTTACATGGCCACTATTAAATTTATTTTTTAAAAATATTTCTTAACAAAGCACACTTAAAATCACAATCGATTAACATGTCACAGTTTAAAATACATGTAATTTATGACATTAATTCTTAAACGATATTAAGTACGCATTAAAAATTTTGTAGCAACAATACTTAACAAAATAATTGTGCATCTTTTTAATTTGAAACTTTTCCAGGCATTCTGTCTAATTTATATCAATTTCCTTCTCTTTAAACAATTTTCTAACAATAAGAAATGTGTTTCAATAAGCAAATCAATATTTCCACTATTTTCTGCTTGTTTCATCTGCTAACTTGTCAATCCCTCGACTATGTACCTATGAGGTTTTACTTCGTCTGATAAAAATTATATAGTCCCAAACCCCTGATAGACGTGAAACAAATTATCACTATGCCTGAAAGTAACTACAAAGTCAGATAAAGGTTTAAATAAACCTATTATTTAAAAACACCTTAGAAAAAATGTAACATTAATTTTATACAGAAAACTGATGCATGTTGAGACAATTACAAAAAAAAAAAAAAAAAAAAAAAAAAAAAAACTCTTACCATTTTAAAAAAAAATTAAAACGAATGCATTTTTAATGAATTACATAACTAGTTTGCTTTTGCTAAGAATTGTGCTAAGGTTCAATTTAAGCATTTATAATCTTGCTTATTTTTCAGATTCAAAATGCTGCATAATAAGTCGCCAAAATGGAAAGTAATGCCACTTTATAATATGAGCCCGAAAAAAAAATGCTTCATTTTCATGTTACTTCTTGAATACAGTTTCAATATATTTGCATTATTTTAATGAAATTGATCAATGTTATAACGCTTTAAAAAAAATATCGTCGGAAAATTCCCAAATTTCCGAATTAAAAGTTTTCTACAGAAACTGATCTGAAAATCACCAAAATGTTGATAACTCACCAAATTTTGAACGGTTTAATAAAGAATTTACAATCCCAAAAGCAAAAAGTTGTTTAAGAGCTCTTCATTAGGAAAAATGAAAGAATTTCGAAATGCTTATGTTTCACCTTCTGCTCATAAAAGTGAGTATTCCACCATTTACATTACAAATAGGAACAAATTATAATCTATGAACCTATTCACCCACTCAAAAGAGACTCATAAAGACTCATATTTGTCAATGAATCGCTAAAAATATTTGTCCAAAATGCTAATTCACATTCAAAATGGCAGTGATAAAAACAGACAAAAATTTCAGGTAATTAAAATTAAGGACCTTCTGCCGCATTTGGTCGAAATTAAGGACTTTTAAGGACCAAAAATCTATTCAAAAAAACCTAAAGATTTTTAATGACTCTTAAGGACGTACGAACCCTGTACATAGCATTTTTATTACAAATTCGCTTTTTAATAATAAAAAAAAACTGCTTATTGCATAAATCATACAATAAATGAGATAAAAGGCAAAAATTATTTGCCACAAACTGAAATTTGTACTGCAATTTCTTGCATATTTGTAAATGTTATCAGTGCCAAGTTCCTAATCTTTTATTCATATAATGATGCTCTCTGATAATTCAACTAACACCGACAAGACTCGATGGGCAAAGCACTATGTTGCCAAAGTAGGCAACCCAGATTCTTATGAAAGTGTATTTATCTGGCAACTCACCCACAATTTTGTGTGCATTATGACATTACACGTTATGCTGTGACATAACATGCATGGTTCTGAAATTTCAGTATCACGTTAGTGGTTTTTGCTTGTTGTGAGTGTTAAAGAGTTTTTTTTTCCTTGTAATGAACTGTAATGCCACTGTAAAGCATTGCAATTTTACTTCCTTGTACGAAACAGGAAGTATTGTAATCACGAAAAATTCTGAGAATCATATTATACGAAAATATCCATTTTGACCACTATCGAATGCAATTTAGCGATGTTTTTGCATCACATCTGTACATAAGGACTGAATAAAGAACTCTTTTTTCCCAAATGGATTATAAAATTGATTTAAAATGGATTCAGAAGAGATTTTTTTTCATGACATCTATATGTACATATGTATCTCGCATAACTCAAAGACGAGTAACCCCAGAATGTTGAAATTTTGTATATAGGTCTGCTATAACATGTAGTTGTGCACCTTCCTTTTTGGTTGCAATCAGTCGCACCAAAAGTATATAAATATATATACCTACTCTGTCACTCAGCTTGGTGAACTAAGTTTTTTTTGGGGGGGAGCTTATTATGCTGGTAAACTGTGCATTTACTTTAAAAAATGATTGAATTATGTTGTTATCTTATCTTCTGGTTAAGGTTTTTATGACTTTAGTTAATATGCATGCAGTAGTTGTAGAATTCTCACCAATTTAAATGTTCTTTAAGTGTTTCTAAGCCTATTTTTTCTTTACCATAGCAGCCATATTTACTTACATTTGAAATTTAGTAGACTAGTGAATTAAGTCAGTTTCTGCACCTTCACTGTCTTTTTGCCAGGTGCAACCAAAAGTAAACTTTCAGTTTTTTGCACTGAAAAATCTGCCTTCTTGCCTGCTGGCTGAACTGCTTGTTTTTGCATAGAAACTCTAAGTGTAAAAATTTTTTTTTTAAATTATTTTAACTGTATCTCGTGTTTTATGTTTTTCTATAGTTTTCAATTTTTAGTGAAATTATTTTGATTTTTCACGTATTTTTGCCTAGGCACTAAGTAAGAACTGAATTAATTGAATGAGAAATATCTCTGTGTATTGAAATATGAGGAAGTAAGTTTAAATTAAATTCAGGAAAAAATGGGGATAATTTAATATTCCATACAAGGAAGTCATGTGGCATCTGCATAGGATTTTTTCACGAATATAGCATTTTGTCAAGTAGAAGAGAGTACAGGAATGCATATTTCATGAAACTAATTTGTGCAACAGAGCAGCACCAAGTTGCTCGGCAATGCCAAGAATTCTGCAATTTTTTTTTGTTAAAACAGATCGCTGTGCACATGGGCAGAAGACCAAGAAAAATTAATGTGTTTTATTATGGAAGTTTGCTGTGATTTTAACTTAATTAATTTGTTGCAGTTTTATGAAATTTTTAGAGTTTCGTTATGGATGATGCTTCTTGCATTTTTAATTTTGTTAATTCACTGCTATTTTATATAAGTTTCAGTGGCTACTGTTTTCTATGTGTTAGGTTTGCGAAAAATTAGTTGCCAACGATTGGCGACTTTGCAGGAGAGTTGGGTGGATAATGCAAAAGTACCGAATTTTGTTTTAAACTGGCCTGTGTTCTTTTAAAGTCATTAAATGCAAAATGCTGTTCACATAAAAGTAGATAAGTAACTAAAAACTAAATCTTTGTCTGTTACTGAAACTATCATGTATAATAACAAACTCTCATCTACAATCTACAGTAATAGCTTTTTTGAAGATTGCACATTTCAGTAAAGCTTGAAATTTCAGAATGGTTTTATGCACTTTCAGAACTATTTCATACTTTTTCAAAATTTTAAGTGTTTTATTATTACAGATTTTTTATGTAATTTTCAGCATTTCATTATGGCTGTTTCTTGTGTTTTTTATTTCATTTATTTGTTACTGTTTTATGCAATTTTTAGTGTGTCACCAGTTTTTTATAATCATTACTGTTTTTCATGTGTTAGGTTAGAATAAAATTAGTCGCCAATGATTGCCAACTTTGCAGGGATGTTGGATAGTTAATCAGAGAATACTCACATAACTTCCATGAATAGTTAAAATAATTATAACGAATTCAAATTGGAAAAGAATCATGCCAGAAAATTTTAAATTAGGAAAATCAATAACTTTATTTTGGCACAGATTCTGAATAAAACTCTATCAATTTTGGGAGTGATCAGACTCGAGTCCATCTTTTTTAGGAACAAAAAAATCTGCAAAATGCAAAACGTGATATATTTATATCAAAAGCAATAAGTGTAGGAAATTGAACAGGAATGTAGTGTCATTGTTAAGAAAAATATTACTGAAATGTGAAGAATTAAGCTATTAGAATTTAATATCATTAAAAAAATTGAATTGGAATTAATGCCATTAACTAAAGAAGAAAATTTTTTGTGATTGTGAAAGCTTCAAAGAAATCCAATTCACCAACTGAGAAAGCTTTACAGATTATTTTTGCAGTATTAAAATCAAAACTTCAATAAGTTTTGAACTCTGATTAACTATCAAATATTTAGAATAGAAGAGAAAGACGCCAATGTGACAATCAAAATTGCTGAAACAACCTTGTATTTGGCGTACATTTATTAAAACACTCAATCGATTTCGAGGGCAGATACAGGTCCCTCCTCATAAGGAGAATGAAACTTCTAGAAAGGGAAAGCAACCTCAGTAACGGCATTTTATACCCTCGGGTAGTACCATGCACGAGGAGGCAACCCCATCTCTCAGCAAAAATAATAACCAAGAATTATGTTAATAGAATTTTAAAAGTGTTAGCAAGGACTGGACTTAACAAATATTTGATAAAGATTTCTATTCCTTAATGTAAAATTTTAACTCTCTTTTAATTTGGCTGATATATCTCAAACTATACTGACAAGATATGCTATAAATTTCAAAAGAATTGAATGGGAGATATAATCTTAAAGAACTGAACAACAAATTTTACTGATAGGTAAGAAAATGACCTGAAAGTTGAATTTCTGAAGAATTTGTGCAATTTTATAACCAACAGATGGATTTAATTGAATGTCAAAAAAGTTATTAACGTTATTTCTAACAGCAGAACGTCTCCTTTGATGGGAAGATTAAAATGCTTTAAAAATTTTATCAATAACTAAAGGCCAGTTTACACTTCTCTGAGTGACTTTCGGTGAGCCCGTTGTCTGAGCGTCTTAACCCAGTAAAACAGACTTGTACTCTGATAGATCATTTACACCAATCAGAGAGGACTGAGAGAGACTAAGACAGGGAGACAAGACTAATCAGAGACGTCCTTCAAAGAAACACATAAGGTTTAAATGCTTTATGAAGGAAACAAGGTCGCCAGCTACTTGAGGTCTAGTGCTGACATGTTCCCAAGCAATTTTGATGTTCTCAAGAATTTGCAAGTAATTTTTCATCTTGAACTGTTATGCACTCTAAGAACTATTACATGCATTTTTTTTTTAAATTAACTTTTTGGCCATGGCACTTCTACAAAAAGTTACCAACTCGTGGAGACTTTATGGCTCAGCAAAAGCCATGTGTTTAACTATGTTTATAGTTTACAGATAGTGGTCTCCTTATAAATAAGAAAAAGAAGCATTTTGTTAATAAACAAAAATATTTTATGAGTAAAAACAAAAATCTACATGGCTGGTACTTACATTTTAACAGCTGTTTAGCAAAATGACAGTTAAATGTAAAGTGCATAATCCCCATGCATTCAATCATGTATGTGGTATGCATGTGCATGAAGTGGATTTTGTCATATGTACATTCAAAATATGCCACAAATGTTAAAATTAGGGTTGTGGATAACTGGAACATACCAAAAAAACTTTAAGCATAAAAGTAAATCTTGGAGATTTATTAAGTATACTTTAAATATCCATTTTAATATCATAATTACTCAACAGTATTTTTGTATTGTAATCATTTGTAAATAATTTTGTGTAAACTAGCATCTTTCAATCTGCAGAATGCAGTCACCAAAATTTAAAATGCCATTGATGTTTTCAAGTAGTGTAAAATGCAGCTGTAAATATCAATGTAATCTTAGTCTTACTAATACTTTGTCATACTAATCCAAAAAATATCTTTAGAACACATTAGAAAATTTTTACAGAAATTATAAAGTAATTTAAATGCTAAAGTATAAATTGCAATGAAAAATTACTGATGGAAACAGTAACATTTATTAAAGATACACATTTTCAAAAATTTCAAATATTATAAGAAATTCATATCCTACCTGATAAAAGTAAGGATTAGGTTCTGATTCACCAACACCATTAAAATCTTCAACATTTATGAGTTGATAGTCAAACCAGAAACCAGCATTAGCCATTTTATATTCCGGTAAGTTCAAAACATGAGGCAGATTTCCTAAATTCTTATAGCGCCATCTATACAGTTCACATATACTAGGTCTTGAGCGACCCTGAGCATCCAGATCTATTGTCGGTACACCAAGTCGAACAAATCTGTTGGGAATATAATAATAGCACATTCAAACTGAGTATATAATAATTTAACATTAATTTCTGACTTTTTCAGCTAAGTATCAACACTCTGATTTCATTATCATGTAATACATTTAAATATTTAATACCAAAATGTTTAAAACAGTATTTATGTGTAATCAATCATGTACTTCCTTTATATATTTTCTTCCATACTTTCTCAGTGCAGGAGGAAAGGAAATCATTGTTAGTCATAATTTCCAGTAGATAAGCCATCCTGGCATATACGCCACACACATGATAATTGACTAAAGAAAAATGAAAGTTCATCGGAGAAGCCGAACCGCCATATACGCCGCAGCAAAGCATTCCGAAACATGGCACTTAATATTCATTTATTCAGTAATTAACTGCCATATTGATGTAATCATCATCAATAACATTTACAACATAAATATAATCAGTAATATATAAATAAATAAGAAAGAAACATTTTACCTTGAACTTGCTGAAAACGAACTCTAATGATTTCTAACAGATATTATTTTTACGGGTTCGGAAAACTTCGTTTAGTACCATATTATGAAAAAGAATACACAAATTATATAAACAAACAGAATTTTTTAATTAAATTAAACTACACTTATTTATACAAAACCTTCAAAATCCAACTCATCAATGTCAGGATTAAATAAATTTAATCATCAAGACCATCAGACTATCAAGGTCAATTTCATCATTATATTCTAAATCACTTCTTTCAACATTGCTATCTTCACTCTCATTTTCTTTTCCAATGATTTCTGATTTAATGAAAGCTGATACGATTGTATCAGCTCGGACTGTTTGCCATGCTTTATCGACCCATAAGGCAGTTCCGTCATATGAAGCTTTTCTCATTCATCCGGAATTTGCGATGGAATGGCGTCTGCTTTGCATCTAATCCTTTCACTGCTTTTGTAGCTCATGCTTGAAAATTCTATTGATAGTGAGATCCAGCGGCTGTAAAATTTTTGTAAGCCCACCTGGTATCACTGAGAAATTGGTGCTAAGTTTTTTTCCTTCGTGTCATACGTATCCGCTAAAAGGGATCACACTGAATCCATAACAATGAGTCCTCGGGGTTAGGAAAAAGCACCTTTCCTTTTTCGATAAATTTCTGTCAGCCAAAACCACAACACTTCTTCACACATCCATCCTTTTCGTTGGCATAAATAATAACTCATTTAGAGAAGTTTCCTTTCGGAATTGTTTTTCATTTGAAAATTATCAAAGAGGTTAACTTCTCTCCATTGGTGGCACAACCCAAAACACAAGAAATCCTGATTGTTAGCACTAAAATAGTTTTTTCACTTATTGAATGAAGAGTTCTGCTCAGAGGACACTGAAATGTAGCAGGCGCTTCATCCATATTAATTATTTGCCCTCTTTTCAAATTTTGTTCTTTAATTTTCCTAAATGTATACTCCAAAAAAGGTATCTATTTTCAAGCCAGTCCATGGGAAGTTCTTGTCCAACTGTTGTTTTCGCCATGACAGAAAATTTCTTTTGCTTCTTTCTTCAAACCTGAAACACAAATTAGGTCCTCCAACAAAATTTTCACTGCCCATTTGTAGGCAAATTCTAACTGTTGATTCTGATAATCCACTTAAACTGGTTGGAACTGGTTAAAACAGACCAGGCTATGTCACCAGTTCGATGAGATCTTTTATTCTGAGGCATTTTCTCTAATTCTTCTTTTTCGAACTACCACTAACGAATGCATCGCTCGTCAATTTGAAATTCTTTAGCCGCAGCACGATTTCCAATTTCGACCGCTTTCTGCACTGCCAAAAGCTTAAAAACCAGTTATATATATATATATATATATTTTTTAAATAGGAGCCATAATAATGGTATTTTTAAAGCACAAATGATAAGGTAAACAAAAAGCAAGCTACAAAGCAGTAAAAATACATAAGAACAGCACCTTGGCAAGCAAACGTAGCTGTTTCCATTACAAAAAAATGGAGTCGTAGGAAAACGCGGGTAAAATCATACAGTTTAGCAGAAACTATATGCATTTTACGGTGTCTTTACACAGAGCACCACCTACCTTAGTTAAATGGGTCTGAACTTATCACACTGCCTTACCACAATTCAAGGTTCAAATTGCAGCAAATTTTAACTTAACCGTTTCGCTTGTGCGTAACTTATGATCTGAACGAGTACCGTAATTTCTAGTAGTTACTCCTGTTGCAATTTATTTTTGCATTTTTAGTTAATTCTCTGATTCGTAAGGTTGTACATATATATATATATATATATATATACACATACATATATATGGCCTAGAATTATTTTGTGACATCTTTAAGAAAGTATATATATGTGGATCTAGAAATATGTTCAAGAAATTAAGGCAATAAGAGTACAAATCCAGATATAAAATACCTGGGGAATTTTGGTATTAAAATCAAGAAAATACCTCTTTTTCATGACAGTTTTGGGAAATTTGGGCTTTTTGGTGAAAGTTGTGCCAGTCACAGGGTTTTCCACTCTGAAGTTCATTTACTTTAAAGTTGACATGTGTATTATAGGTACATGGAGTTAAATAAAATGGGATCAATGGGATAAAAAAATGTATAATGGTAAATTAGAATCCATAGGGTTGCTATTATAACTGCAAACTAGAGTTAAAACGCTGCAGACCATACTAGACAGCTAGCAAGTTATTGCTACATCTTGAACAGCTCATAAAATACAAAAGTTTAAAATAACCTTTTTATGTTTTTTATGCTCAGTTTGAACATAAAGGCTGCAGATAAAATTTCCACAACTTGTGGATATTTTAAATTAACAGAAAAGACAATTCAATTTGAACATTGATAACACTGTTGAAGTCTATACATTAACTTGAATAAGCTGGCTAATATATTTTACCAACGCATATTCAAACCATTGGCATGCAAAATGCTGGAACATAATTTTTAGACAGAATTGGCTAAGAACACTAACAACAAAACATGACTGCCAGAAGCTCTTTCAACTCAAGATTCAAAACCCTCAGCTTAAATACACACAAAGCTAATTTGTATTCTGGTGAGAAATACAGAAAGAAGTTATAATAAAGACTTAAATCATAATAACTGGTTAAATAACATAAGACACTTCCTAAATCTAATAAGCCTGGCTCTTAATTTTAAGCAGCCCCACTAGTGGCCAAGCATGTTAACCCTCTGAGTGACATGGGTTTTTGAAGCTATCATGAAGACCTGTACTTAAGCAGCATTTACAAGCTAAATTTGTATAATTACTTATTTTAGCCTCTATTTTTATAACCTTGGATTTATTAGATGACATTTACATTATTAAAGAAAGAAAGCAAAATATCTTAAGTATATATAACTTATACACTAATCTGTATCAAGTAATAAAATATCTCATGACCAGATAAAGCCGGTCATGTTGCTCAGAAGGTTAATTATAAACTACGGATAGTTCGTGCCAGAAACCAACCGAGGCAAACAAGCTGGCTGCATGTTATGATTTTCCCAATGTGCAACGTGAAAGCGAGACATTTTTCCTTAGAAATGTCTTCCATAAAGGCATT
>KK122310.1:82933-106153 GCA_000611955.2 Stegodyphus mimosarum
TGTGCTTTGCAACAAAAAATTATGTAAAATTAATTGTACACATAAGTATACAATTAAAGTGAAAGTATTAGCACAAAAACTAAATAGCTTATACTACTTACCCTGACAGAAATGTTTAGCAAAATGAATAAATAAATACAGTACAAAGTCCAATATCCGGAATGATCTAAAATCCGGACATTAAAGCCACCAACAAAAAAAAAAAATGTTTTTTATGCTTTAGGCATGCGCATCCTCATTATTGAAGAAACAATCATTTTAGCATAAATTTGTGAAATCAATAATTTGGCTCCATAGCTCTGCTTGGCATACATCTCAAATATATTATCTCATATTTTACACTGCTGGCCACCGTAAATGCAACACCCTGAAGGAAGCATGAAAATAACATGAAATTTACAACATGCATTAGCAGAGGTGAGATACGCAAATGATTAGAATTTCAGCGCAGACGCACGCCTGTGGCACCACTTCAAAGCACTACTTAAGGCTTGGAGTTTTTGAGGATTTCAAGTTTGAAAATTGTGTTTTGTTTTTTTTTTCTTTTTTGGTTTTTTCAAAAAAACGATCAATTATGCCTCGTAGTAAACAGCGATCATCGTTTGATTAAGTACCCGAGTTCCACAGAGGAAAGATAGTAGCCTACCGAGAGTGTGAATTATCTTTCAGGAAAATCGGTAGTCGTGTTGGATGAAACCAAACAACTGTAATGCTGATATGTGACCGTTGGATGCAAGAGGGTACAACGGTCCGATCGCATCCACTTCAGTGCACCACTTCATGTGATTACAGGAACATTGTGCGCATGGCAATGATGGATCGCTCAATCACATTACGAACCATAGCACAGCACATTCAATCTATAATGCATCATCCAGTGTCTGCGCGTACCATTCGACACCATTTATAGCAGAGTGGTCTGTCCGCAAGGCGTCCATTGCTTCGTCTACCCTTGACACAGAACCACAGACGTCTCCGCCACCAATGGTGTGATGAAAAAAGGATGTGGATGGCAGAATGGAATGAAATTGTCTTTATTGATGAGTCACGCTTCTGTCTGCAACACCACGATGGTGGGATTCGAGTCTGGAGACACCGTGGAGAGGGGATGATGAACGGCTGCATTATGCACCACCACACTGGTCCTGCACCGGGTATTATGGTATTGAGCGGTATTGGATATCACTCTCGCACTCCTCTAGTATGCATTGCCGGTATTTTAAACAGCCAGTGCTACATCTCCGAGGTGTTGGAGCCAGTTGTCCTTCCTTACCTTCAGGGCTTGCCTACAACCATATTTTAACAGGATAATGTGCGACCACAAGTGGCATGCATTATCCAAGGGCTCTTCGTCAATCGCCAGATTGAATTGCTTCCCTGGCCGGCTCGCTCTTCGGATCTTTCGCCGCTAGAAAACATGTGGTCCGTGGTTGCTGACCCAGATTACATCCCAAGCTGCCACACCAGATCACCTTTGGCAACATGTGGAAGCTGCTTGGTCTGCTGTACCCCAAGAACAGATCCAAAGCTCTTTGAATCAATGCCGAGGCGTGTGGCAGTGGTGATCTCCAACAATGGCGGCTACTCTGGCTACTGATTCTGGAAGGAACCATACTTCACGGAAGTCCATAAATTTAATCATTTGATACTTGTTCAACATGTTACCTACTAAATAAATTTTGTTGTGATATCTCTTGTCTTTCTTGGTGTTGCAAATTGGGTGGCCAGCAGTGTATATGCATGATGTGAACCTGGAGAATCATTATTTATTATAGTTTGCTTTCATCACCATATGTTTATCAACACATGACAACTTGAGTTAGAGAATGAGCTCCCCTAAATTTTAAAATAGATTCATTCAGTAGTGATTATTTTTACTAACAAAAAAAAAATCCCTGCAAAGATCATGCCAAACCTTTCTTTGCTAATTGTTTAACTGTAATCCAGCTTTTATGCCAACCAATCACAGCAATACAAACACGAACTGACATTCAGTGCACAATTTCATGCATTCAGCAGAACATTCGCCATCTACAATTATTTATGAATGATTTTGAGGCCTAAGGTGTAACATAGACAATAATAAAAACAGGCAAGCTTTAAATGACAGGGAAGTAGAAGTGAAGATATCTTATTAGATACTGTAATGTGGTAAAAATATATTTTCAGGTACCCCTTGGCGAAAATTGGCGATTTTTTGGTGCCATTCCTGTGTATGTCCAACACCCTCCCCAGTGAAATGGCATCCAACACATAATGCAGTAAAACAAAAAATATATAATCTCAATAAACAGCATTTGGTTCTTCAAGGGTTGTTTCTTTTTTTTATGCAAGATCAGCACCAATTTCAAAATGGTGCCGATCCTCCGCTACATGAAACCAAAACAAGAAGTCAAACACTTTCACAAACTCGGTCTTCATGTACACATCGACCTAATTAAAAAAAAAATCACAGAACTGCACAAACTAGGTATTGCGCACTACCTTAACTTTGTCCATGTACACATCAACCTATTTTCACTTAAACAAAATTAAAACTATCATGTTAACCAGAAAAAATCTGCTGTTGTCTTAACATACATGCACGAACAAATAACCAAAAACACACAAACAAATCCAATAAGTAATAATAAATAACCAAAAATACTTAGTTCCTAACATAAAAACATTAAACAACAAATCTTTTAATAAAAATTACCAACAAATAAAAAAAAAACCCATCAATTTTTTTAAGAGCTCTTCTTCACGTGTATATGTTCACGCCTGCTACCAGCATTTCCTCTATCCTCTTTGTAAGCAATTAAATTAAATATTTGGTTGTTTCAGCTCATCTGCCGCTAATAGTGGGTAAATGCGCATAATAGTGTCCAAGAAAGCCATAAATACATTTTTTCCCCTTCTCCTTCTTCCACCACACATATTCAACCAAAAGTAATAGTGAAAGCCATCCTTCGTTTTCCTCTTGGCCAAAGCATGTTTATGTTTCTTCTATTTTATATACTCCTTCCAGCAGTCAGAAATTATAATCGTATCCTGAAGAATATGTACTCATTTATAACACTAAGCAAACTTTCAGATGCCCTTTCAGGTACCACTTTCATAAAACATTCTGCATGTGCAACCAAACACAGCAATTGAAAATCCTCAGTCCATACAAAAGGGTTACTATTAAACAAAATAGCCAAAATCTCAATTTATCACATTTGGCGACATTCGCACAATTTTCCCCAAGGCTAGTTTCGCCAACATTATGGTTACTGAAAAACACCTTTTTCACGCAGTGGGCTTCCAGATTTCACGAACAGCCAATACCACTTGGCGATTTTTTCAGACAGAAACCAAGGGGCACTGTATAGTAAATTTCAATCCAGCATTTTAAATCAAACGATGAAATAACATAAAAAGGAAATACTGTAATCTCATCTATGTACTACAAAAAGGAAATATCGACAGAAATTTCTGTGTCTTCAGTCTGTGGCACACAAAATTCCTTAACAGCATCCAAAAAACTTTCTAAAATTATCTGAACTAGAATCTGTATACTGCCATCTACACAAATTCACAAAGTAACAGTTAAATATATCCTCCGTAGTGCAGGGATGTCGGTGGCATTTCTTATGACAAACTCGTTCAAAGCTATCTGAACGATCTTTACGTTCGACCATACGCATATCCTTTATACAAACAAGACACTTATAATGACTAATAAGTAAACCTTCATTTACACACCAGTCAATTAATGCTTTTTTCCCTTTCATTCTGATTCATACAGAAACTTCAGATTAATCTTATTACATACAGCCATTTTACAGTGTAAAACACAAAATAAGCAGCGCACTTCCTAACCAACATTCAACACATAAATAAGCCCTCACAAATATTTTTCCATAAGTCAAATTCATTGCAATCATGTCATAATTGGCTTTCCATAACATTCAACAACTCAGGTTACCATAAATGAAACAACAACTTGACGATAATCCAAGGGGCACCCTAAAATATAGACTAACACTGTAATGTTAATATTATAATGTATTCTTCCTGGAATATTGGTTTCTTTTATGGTATTTCTTTTTTGTATGGTTTACTTTATGGTAGTTACCTGTTGTTTACCCGCAGTTCCTTTTCATTTGTCATGTTCTTAAAGTAAATGTGTCCTCAGGAAATTAAATTACCCACGTAATTTTTCCTTCTCAATTTTTAGATAATAAAAATAAGTTTAAAAAGAAAATATGCCAGGACATATGATATTCACCAAAGCATACCAAATTATAAATGTGCAATTCTGAAAATAAAAATGAAACATATATCTGTGTCACAGAAGCCTTAATCAAGTAAATGACATGTGATTTGCTATTTCAGTTATTTAAACAATTCAGCAGAAATGAATGCTTCTTTTAAATAAATTAAGATAATTCAAAATAACTTTGAAATGCACAAAATAAAGCAAATATAATTTAAAAAATTACCTGGTAAACAACGACTGCTCCATATTACTGTATTTTTGAAATGCCATGTTTTTAATTACAGGTGGTAACTGGTGATGATCACCTATCATAATCCACCTCTTCAGACGGTTAAACCCATCTTTTGGGTTCTGCAGCAAAAGAGGAATAAATGTTTCTATTTCTAAAATTTGGGCAGACTCTTCCATCAGAATGTTATCATACGTAAAGCCAAGTTCTACCAACTCTTTTCTTTTCAATGCAGCATGTGTGCATGTCATAGCTATTATTTTTGCTTCTTTCACAAGCAAATACTGTGATCGATCTAACCCACTGCGAAGAAGCTCAAATGCTCGAAATTCCTCCAACTGAGAAAAAATTTTCTTTATATAACGAAAGCAACCTTCAGCTATTTCTATATCTTCAACATAAGACTTGCCATGAAACAGAGGTTGTGGAGCTTCTTCAAAGAATTTCTTAAAAGGGAAACATTCTGCAATCTTTTCTACAGGTACTGTTCGATTTTTGCCTGGTTTGACTTTACTAAGGAATTCTTCCCAGCGAGCTAAGACATGATACATGTAAAAATGGCCAGCTGTTTCACAAGTATATGAAACATCACCAGGAACATTCAAGCTCTCTTGTAAACTTTTGACCTCATTTAACAATTCTAATCGTTTTGCTAAGACAAAGTTTACACGTCCGTATCGACTGAAATCTTTTTCTGTTTCTAATGACTCTTCACCATGACCTAAACGAAGCAGATGCCTTTCGTCAATATCCAAAGCCATAATTTTTTCAAAAAGTTGATTCAAGGCTTGATTAGAATGAGTTACAATAAGTGTCCTCTGATTAGGAAAGTTATGGTAAAGATTTGATATTATTTGTACAGCAACATCAGTTTTACCAGTACCCGGAGGGCCAACCACCATAGTCAAACCTAATTGCATTCCTGATCGAATAGCTTCAACTTGCGTAGAAGTAAATTGAACCATATTTTTCTTTGGTTGTTCATACAGATATGGACCTCGGCTAGGTAATACATGTGGGGTGACTTTAAGCTTCTTCTTATTTTCTTTGTTGGATTCGTCAACAGGACTAATGTTACTTGGCAGAAATTCAATTTTGAATGGCGGTACTAATTTCTTAGGATCATCTACATTTACCTGTACCTCATAATCTGGAAAACTATTTCGCAAATGATCCATATTCAAAAAAGTATCATTAAAATCAAATTCTGTGAGCTGATTTTCAATTTTTGTATAATGTGCTGCACCCGGATCACCATGACCTAATACAATATCATGAAGCCAATCTGGAACAACACATTCTGTATTCATTAAATTTCTAATAGTCTCCAAAACGGCTTTGAAATTATTTTCTTTTGGCTTCCTTCTTATTATAACATTAAATGTTTCATAAACATCTTCTTTTCCACCTACAGCATTTAGCATATCTAAACGATACTGATTACAATCAAGCCACACTCTGAAGGTTCGTTTATCACCTTCAAATTCAGGTTTGGGTTCAGGTCCTTCTTCAATAACTTTACCTGTTGGACTTAGCATACCCTCGATCTCACAGCCTCTAACATAAGTCAAGCCAACCTGGGATACAAATGGTTCTTTTGGATCATAAGCAGTGCCAGGTAAGGATTTTGGTTTTACAGTAACAAGGAAACAAACATCATGTTTACGAAGGGCTTCCCATTCTGATTTAATGTCATGTCTAGTACTCAAGGTAACAGTTACATCTGCTTTTACTCTGGATGGTTGTTTTTCACCAATATTTGGTCTGCCAACTTCAATAATCGAAAAAGTTGTTATGGGCTGTGCCATTCGAGCCCAACCACCAAACATGACATCACCAACTTCAGTTTGCCATGGCCTCAATCTTCTAATAGCATCTTCAATGTCTTGTCTAATTTCGTAAGTTGATTCCAAACGAAAGAGATTGAAATTCCTGAACAAATAATCATGTAAAGTAAGAAACTGTAAGTTTAATTTTGGTAAAGCAAGACAACCTTCACCGGAAAAGTATTCTGATGGCACAATGTTTTCATCCCATATAATTTTTTCTGTTGGATACAGTGGCATTTGATTTAAAGCTTCTAACTGAGAATCCCTTTTTTCGAGCTTTGATATTAACAGTTCCAGAAGGAACTGATGATCATATGGTTTTTCTACATCAGGTGTATCAGGTACACCAGGTAAAAGCTTCACAAAAGCAGCAATTTCATGTAACGTCCGATTCTCTAATGGTAAGAAAATTTTCTCAAGGTTCTGCCTAGTATCAACACTAGCTACATTTGCAAGATAAAACTGCTTAAGGTCAGGAAACTTTTTAAATGCTGCTTTCTGAACATTTGTGAATAATGCATAATGTATTAACATCATATCATTATCACTTAATGGTTCGCCAGTAAATTCATTTACTTCAAATCTAGAATAAAACTTTAAAATCTCTAATAACTGAG
This sequence comes from Stegodyphus mimosarum, assembly GCA_000611955.2. Taxonomy (NCBI): domain Eukaryota; kingdom Metazoa; phylum Arthropoda; class Arachnida; order Araneae; family Eresidae; genus Stegodyphus; species Stegodyphus mimosarum. Next base: position 89,855 of record KK122310.1, read on the forward strand.
TGAAAAGACGTCCTTCAACTCTTTTGGTTAATTCAGATAACTGGCACCTTACAACAACATGGCTGTCATCCAAAAGAACATTACAAAAACGCCTTGTTAAGGGCAATGCTTCAAGATCTATCAAAAGTTCAATGAATCTTTCACAATAATGAACTTTTTCCCACATTTCTTTATCAAGTTCAGGAGATTTTTCTTGATTGGGTATAACAGCTAAAATTACAAAGAATTTTTTTATCAAAGTAAACAGAAAACTCCTTTCAAAATTCAGACATTCTAACTCATCAGTACTTAATGTTTTGTCCTTTTTTTTTATTTTATTCCAATATTTTACTAAGAATGTGCACTTCTTAAACTCTTGTTCCCTTCGTTCTGGAAGAATATTTGTCCATATACCTAATGAAACCAATTTCTTAATATTATCTCTAATAATTTCAACTTCACAGCTGTTAAAACAATGAATTAAGAAAACAAGTAAACACGTTCTTTCTCTAAGCGATGTCTCTTCATCTAAAGTACTGTGTAAAACCTGTTTAAAAAATTGAGGGAAATGCTCAGGTTTCGACTTGAAAGCCTCCCACGCTGGAACACGTTCGCGAAACTTTTCGTTAACCATAATAACAATTGACACCATATGAGCATGAGATGCATTATCTTTATAATTGGGCCACAGATAGTTTTCTAGATATTGACTGAATTCAAGAAGCATAATCCTCCTGATGGCGAAACCTGATCCAAGTATTTCATCAGTGTACAAATCATTAATAATCGAAGAATCAAATTCCACACGCTGTTTAAAAATATGCGGTGCCCAGTATTTATTTGCTAGTTGGGTAACAGTATCAGCATCAATTTGTGCTACAGTAGGTAGCGGTTCACTTTTTGTTACTTTAGTCATGTTGAATATAATGTAAAACTAGATTAAACCGCCAAAAGACTGTTTACTAAACATGAAAAAACTTAAAACTCATTGCTCCCAAAACACTTCCATTTCAAAACATGTTAGTCAAACAGATTACATTGTTGCCATTATGCAAAAGCAAAATGTTTTTCTCAGGTACAAAGTATCAATCCAATCTGAATGTGGATAGCACTTTAATTTTAATTTTAAAATTGCACAAAATTAAAATTGATCGATGTTTACTTGAAATATAAAATTCTTCGCATTCCGACGTAGTTTAACGTAAGCTTTCTTTGTTAAATCTATATACTCTAAAAGTAACATTACACATCAAAAACACTGTAATGGGCCTCATAAACTGAAATTTGTTCTGCAAATCAGATACCTAATATCTTAAATGAAGGAAACAATGAAAAATTTTTAATTTATGCCATTTACATTTCATTCAATGCATCCCCTGATTCTGAGGGCTTCAAACGGAACATTTTTCATCAATATTTATTTTCATTCAAGTCCTGCGATTTGAGAAAAATTCAAATTCTTATTTTTAAATGACAGTTCAGTCTGTCTATCATTAAAAAATCTCACGTCAGTTGGTCTGGAGCTGTCTGTTGTCGTAGAAACGAGTCTTGGCCCATTTTCCGTAGGAGTATCTTGAGGATTTACTTTTCAGTTTGCCATCCTGGCGTATTTAAAGATGAATTGGTGACCCTTGGTTCTCTCCTATTTGAAATATACTAGCCCTGTTGCTATAGCGACCGCCACCCGCCAGACACTGCGGCGGGAACTGATCTTCTCGTAGACAGATAGTACTTAGGATTGCCCAGAGCATCTGTGTAGATTGTGTCCTGCTTAAAGACGTCTTACCACTAGGGGCGCCAGAGAAAACTGAAGATTTCGTGCATGCTCCTGGTTCCGAAGAATCGAAAGCATTTAATTCTAAAAATTTCTAACATTATTTTGGCTCCCTTTGGCAGGGGAAGAGAAATCTGCCCTTGCCCGACGCCATTGCAAATTAAGGCATTATTGCACATGGGGTTTTGGGACTATTTTAATGTATTATTAATACTAGGGAAACACCTTACTCAAACTGATAGTTTGGTACTTTTCAGGTCTCTTTAAGAATAAAATCTCAGATGGCAGAGTCGGATTAACCATTATGCAAAATAACCAAGGACTTAAGACATCAAGGTGAGGTGTGAAAACGTTACTTAGGAACTCAAAATAAAGGGGCCTCCATAAAAATTTCTCATAACTAGATTTTACCATAGAATGAGTGAATAAAACGATATCGAGAAAGAAGGAATGATAGGGGAAACAAATGAGAGAAGATTATGCGATGATATGAGAGAAGAAGATACACTGGTGTGCAAAAATTAAGGACGAAGTCGAAAAATTAGCATATCAGCTGAACGAAGAGGCAGAGCGGACAGAAAGACCAATCAGGAGATTAAGTAAGGTGATGTACGGTAGCACATGCGCAGATATGCAGGTAGACGTAATGGGGGAGAGTCTGAGTAGTATAAAGCATGTTGTCGGTGTAAGATCAGTATTTCTGACAAAGAGATTGCACGCCATATAGCAGTTAAAATCACACCGAGTTGATGCCTCAGCGAGAAATGGCGAATAATCAATCTGTTAGACGACATCTGGATGCTTTTACCCGAGGTCGAATCATTGGGAAGTTGGAGGAAGCCCGCAGTGCGACAAGTGTGGCTGCAGAGTTCGGAATTGCTCACAGCATCGTTTCACGACTTTGGAGACAATTTCAAACTACAGGAACAGCTATCCGGGGGTTTAGTAGTGGTCGTCCACGAGGAACCACACCCGCAGATGACCGGTATATTGCCTTACAGGCCAGAAGAAACAGGCGGCAGACAGCGGGAGAAATCTCTAGATACACGACACAGGCGATTGGACGACCGATATTGCGTTTTACCATGGCCAGAAGACTGCATGGTGGTGGTCTGTTTGCACGACGCCCTGTACGGTGTGTACCTCTAATGCCTGCCCATCGGAGAAGGCGTTCTCTGTGGTGCCGGGAACACCGGAATTGGAGAGACAAAGAATGGGGACGAGCACTCTTTACAGATGAGAGCAGATTTAGTCTGAGTTACGATTCTAGACACACACACATCTGGACAGAGCGAAGAACAGGCAATAACCCCTTCAACATCATCAAAAGGGACTATTTTGGAGGCCGCGGAGTTCTCGTTCGAGCAGACATAATGCTTGGTAGCCGGACCGACCTTCATATCTCCCAAGGAGGTTCGTCACCTGGGACTGCTATTGTAATGAGGTTCTTCTTCCTTACATGCGTCTTTTCACAAGGGCTATGGGTCCTCAGTTCCTCTTCATGGACGACAACGCTCCACCTCATCGCACAGTTACTGTCGAAGAGCTGTTGGAGAGTGAAGATATTGAACACATGGATTGGTCGGCAAGGTCTCTGGATCTAAATCCCGTCAAGCATGTACGGAACTTACTAGGGAGACCCGTGGCAGCACGTAACTTATCGCCAGTAACGATTCCGAAACTGCGATTGGTGCTACAAGAGGAACGAGCAGCAGTGTCTCAACAGCTCATTAACAACCACATATCCAGCATGCACAAATGATGTGAAACCTGCCTAGCAGTCAGGGGAGATCATATCCCCTATTAAAGACCGGATGTTTCTTGCTGGACACCCATCACAGGGATGTTTCGGCCTTCAGTCGCATTGCGCTCCATGCTACTTTTTCAATAAAGCTTCTTTTTATCCCTCTGATTTCTCTTTTAGTAAGTGTTGCTTACATTACTCATGACCTTACGTATTGGGGATCTTACGGTATTAAATGTGTTGATTTGGAAAGCTTTTGTACAAAGTTATATTGATAAAACCGTCTCGTCCTTAATTTTTGCACACCAGTGTAATATGCGGTAGCTTGGATTGCAAGAATTTATTTTCTGTTTTATATAATTTCTGTAATATTTAATTTTCTGTATAATTTCCAATTTTCTAAACTTAAATTTCAGTTTTCTTTTATACTTCTAAGATATTTTCTTCTTTATTCAAATTATTTATATTTTCTGTTTTCCTAAGAAGTGAAACATTTAGTTAAACACTGACACTTTTTTTCATGAGATATAAAGTACGAGCCCTTTGTTAAATTTAAATTGCAATTTAAACAGCCAGTCCATTCACTGAATTTGAAACTGGGACAGAATTATTAGGTTATCATTTCAGTACCGAGGTAGGGAATACTTAATTGTCCTTTTTTTTTTAAGTGTTTGGTCATGGTATTAAGATGACAGAATAACTTTATGAATCCCCAGGGTCATTAAAATTAGCAAACCACTACTTGTGTAACGAATCTCACATGTATTTTTTATAATTTATATAGAATACTAATATTTCTATTACACGTGTCTTTTTTCATTTTTAAGTGCTTCGTTTGTTGATATTCTCATATATCTGATAATTAGTGTATTATGTATATAATAGATATAAATACAATCGACAAAAATATAGATCAGGGGCCCTATTCTCCTAGCGTGCGAGAAGATACGAGAGTGACGTCACATATGACGCGCTTTTCGGACGGAGGGAAAATTTGCAATTCTCGAGCACCGATCGAAACCATTTCGTGCGACGTAGCGATCGCTTCGTTTACGGCTGGTGAGGTGCAACCGTTTGAAAGTCTTGCGATCGAAAAGAAATGGCGTCAGACGAATGTTTATTAAATGTACTACTTTTTACTGGTTTCCCACCTGTGGTAGGAGTAAGTTACTTATTTGAATTGTTGAAATTGCAGTCCAAAATTGTAAATAACTTAATCAGAAAGTTACTAATGTCCGATTTTTATAACTGCTGCTTTTATATTCTGCATGTGTCATGATTTCTGTTTTTATGATCAATTTCGTTATAGAAATATTTTTATGAATTTGTCTATGCTTTTCGAATAATTTTCTTATTTATATTTTTTATGTATCACTTGAAACATTCAAAGCACTTAATTCGAATTAACTTCTGAATTGTATAATAGTAAACAGAGAAGAGTATTATTTAGAAACGAAATACAATGATTATTGGGATTTTAGATTTTGATATTATTCTTGAAGACATCTGTTAATATTTGTTATAATTATAGTGCATAAAAATTAAAGTGAAATGGGATTGTAATTTTTTACCTATTGATGTAAAATACCCTGTTGCTTCTTATGAAGGATATGTTATGATGTTGTTCGAAAATAGAGTATTCTTTCCTCCATTTTATTTTATCAGTATATTATTATGCTATTTTAGAAGCATCATGTGAAAATATTGCAAGTTTGTCTTGTGACAGAATGCTACAGTTTATAAAAACAGTCAATACGTGTTACATTTTAATCTTTTTCAGATTCTGATTTTTGATACCACAAATGAGAACGTTATATTAATATATTTTTATGAGAATGTACTCAGAATTGTTACATCTGTGTAAAACTATAAACTCTGTATTGAGAATTTTCTGAAATAGGATTAGTTTGAATAACTCAGCTTTCATAATGCTATAAAAATATGTTTTTCCATAAATTGGAAATGAGATTTGTATAATGCTTATGTAATTTATTTTCTTAGTAAAGTAAATGATTTTAATTAAATTCCTCAACAATTTTATATTGTAGAATATTTCTTATTTCATATTAAGTAGATTATTATCATTTAGCTTAATAAGTTTCAAAACCCATTTGAAAGTTATCAAACATATGTATTTCTAAAATCCTGATAAACTTTATATTTCCTGTTATTGATAGCATTATATTTCCTTTATTCTTTAGATACGATCTTTTTATACGACATTAATATGTTACAGGTTTCTGATCATAATATGAAGATCCTGGCAATAACTACAAAATTTTCTTGTTGTATTCATGACGCGTTCATATGGAGACAGAGTGCAGTTAATAACTTCTTGGCACTGCAGGGTGGGACAAACTATTGGCTTATAGGTATGTATCCAAAATTTTATAATAAAATTATTTGAGGAAAGAAATAAGTACAATCATTTTGTCAAACATATTACTATTCTGAGAAATTAAATGAGCGTAAATAAGCATTTTTCAGGGACCAGGGGAAGAGAGCTGAATGTCAGCAATACTTCCTAAATTCTTGTAAAATAAGATTTTTCGGTACTTTTCTGTTATCAGAACTGGATTCAGAAGTATATGTGTGCATACATACATACATTCCTTAATCCAGTCCCAATAATAGAAGAGTACCAATTTTTCAATCTATAGCAAGTTTTGATTAATTTTTTCTGCATTTAGAATGTATTTGATATTATTTTTATGATATTATTCTTTCAGATTATGGGTAGATTATTTATATCGTGTTACAGTATTAATGTAATAGAAATAATAAATAAATGCAATTTTTTATGTGCTAATATTTTTATGCAATATATTATATACCAAGTCTTACATTATCAATATCAACATGTGAGTGATGCAGAAAGACTTGATATTTGTTAATAGTTAAAGTATGGTGTCAATTTTAGTTTAGTATTTACCCACATCTTTTTTTTTTCAGTAAATAATTGGTGGAATGTAAAAGAAATAGATTACTAAATTTTATTAAATATATAATGTACCTAATTTATATGCATTTGGATACACATGCAAGTTAAGAAATTGTGTATTCTCGATAAATGTAGATTTACTCGATAAATGTAGATTAGACAATTCTTTTATAGACTTCTATTACAGTGAGTTATCGTCCATGTATCAAATTGTTGTACTTAAAAATTATGCATTTTTACCTTGGGATTTATGAGTTTAAAATTACTTTGCATTGTAAAGGGGGACAGATTTTTTCTTCTTGAAATCTCATATTAGATTTCAAAACCTGTATGAGAAATTTTTATTTCCATGGATTAATTTTTTAATATTGCAGGTGATAAAAGGCTATCCATTGCAACCTTGAATCCAATGAAATCCTCTTCACATATGGAAGAAAATTATAACCAAAAACATGAAGTAGCAAGGAACTGTGTGAAAGGAAAGATGCAATGGTGTACTTAAATCAAGGTTTCGTTGCCTACATCATTACAAAGTGTTGACGTACAGCCCAGCTACTATAAAGGGGAGCAGACTCGTCAGCCATTCTATAGCCAACAAAGCACACTTGTCGTTATCTGCCATTGGATCAGCATTGTTTTGTTGACATGTTTGTTGATCGATTCCGACCTAATTTTGAGAAACATGGATGGACATGTTGCACCAAATTGCTCCTAGTCATTCTAAAACTAACTTAAGGATATTTTGTTTTCTGAAAAATGAAGGAAGATGAAGAAAATGGATAGTTAATTCTTGTCGAAATCAATGGATTCCGAACCCAGGAGCGTGTATTTGTGAGGTAAGTTCAGCTTCGTATTTTTTCATAGAATGTTAGAAAAATTCCTCTGTGTTTCTTCAAAGTGTGCATTTTCATTTAACTGTCACTTATTGATGATCAACTGATTTTTATAAGTACAAAATCAATTGAGGTATGTGTACGTGTTTGTGCATTAAAATATTGCCAATTCTGTTTGTGATGTTGTTGTTCCTTTTATTATCATTAATAGTTTATACTGTTCGTAAAATTGTATTCTACATTTCATGTAAACTTTGTGTTGGGTTAGGAAAGTCATATGCCTTTCTTTATTTAATTTTACTGTACGATTGGTGATTTAAAGTAACATTCTATGTTTTGATTCTAATGTATTGTCGTCAAATCTATTAGTTCGCACCAGTGTTAAAAACTGGATAGTATGCTCTAAATTATAAATGATTTTGGTTTTTCTGTATAGTAAGATTAATATATTCTGTATTTTTTAGGCATTTTGAAGAAGCTGAATATTAATTTAAATATTTGACGAATCATTTTGATTCCATTATCATGCATGATCTAGTACTAAATCTTCATGTTGTATTTTTAACTATAGTTAACTTTAAATTTATTTTCAATGTGTGAACAGGAAATATGTTTTAAGTAGCTTTGCAAACTTAATTACATTTTCTTAATTTTGTTTTCATATAAAAATTAAAATTTATTAGAAAATTGCATTCTTAAAAGTGTGGTTAAATTCATTTAATACAGAAATTGTAATTAAATACTAATGTTTTAAATTTTATGCATGCTTTTGTTAAATTTGCAGGTACATTTTGAAAAAAATCAATTTGCTCATAAATTTGTCAGGGAAGATCTCATGGTCTGCTAAATCAAATTTACTTTTGAGTGACCTGAAATCTGAGGCACCAATAGTAAATCTGTTTTGGCATATTATTAAGAATTTTGAATGGGAAATTTATTGCTACTGTGAAAGATAGATCAACTGATGTTTACCTTACTAATCAATGTCTTATAATATTATAATGACTTGCAGGCTTTTTCATAATGTAATATTGCATATGTTTTACTCTTCTTTGTTATCAAATAAATAAAAAGAGTATATTCCTAATCAGATATTTCTTCTTTTGTAAGAGTGTTATGTATCATGATGTGATACTTGGGATTTGTTTTAGAGTATATAACAGTATTTTTTTTTTTGATGTTACTAGAACCAGTGTATTTTATTTATTTACTTATTGCTTTAAAACAAGTTTTCTTTTGAGGCTCTTTTTTTTCTCCTTTCTGTATGCACATAAAACTTACTTGAGCTATATTTTTAACATATGAATAAGTCTCTTATGTTAGCTACTTTAATTGAAAAAGAACTAAACTGAAATGATATACCTTGAAAATTTTTATTGAGTTATTTTTTAAAGTATTTAAAAAAACTTTAACTTTTAAACTTTATCTTCTAATGCTTGCACTAATTTTTTTATTTCTTCATTATTTAATATTTTCTTGTTTCTTCAATATGTTTTCATTTAACCTCTGCTTTTTCACATTTGCAGAGTCCAATAACATATTACTTGAAATTCTGCTTCTGTTTTATCCAAACACATGAATCATTCTGTTGAATACAAATAAATTCAGGGTCTCTAGAAATCAAGTAAACAAACCACAACAGAATTTTTAAGGTTGCCTTACATGTAAAACTTGCCCTTCAATTTAGGAATTCATAATTAAATTATATGTTTTTTTAGCCTGCTAATAGTCCTTTAAGTTATGCATAAATTATTGGAATATATCTTCAGATTGTGTTGCAAGTTATTGCTGTTCATGAAAACTATAAATAATCGAATTTCCATTCTGAGATCTGTTTGAAACTATGTAGATATTTTCAAGTAACCTAAAAGTATATAAACCTGACTAAATTTTTTTCAGATAAAAATTGATGTATGTATCAGGCAGATTCTTCACTTAAATGATAAACTGTAAAAAAATTAATTCATAAAACAAATTTTGTATATCTTGGATTAAAAAACGTAAAACTGCTTAAAGAACTTCAAATGAACAAGATTACACGAAATTACATTAATGAAAATAAATATGAATATGAGTAATCTAAATGATAACACATATATATGCATGAGTGTGATGTTTATAAAATAGTAGTATCTTTCATGGTGCTTTTCAATGAAAGACACTAATGTCTATAACTGACGAGAAATTATTCGAGAAGGAAAAACATACGTTGTTTACTGATCCGCTGTTACCATCTGTTTACAAAAAGAAAAATTAAAATTACGATTATTTTTCAAGAAGTCGTCTCATTGGTTGTTCCACTATCGTTTTACGTCAAAATATGGGCGGTGCGAAGGAGGAGCTTCTACCTCTTTCGATCGGAGAAAGCCTTAACGATTCGAACGGTAGAGGCGCTTGAGAATTGCAGTTTTCCATCAATCGTTCGTAGCAGTCGAACGAGAAGATGTCGCTTGCTACGTCACTCTCGTATCGAGATCTTTTCGCACGCTAGGAGAATACGGCCCCAGAGGTGGCCAAACTTTATGTCAGTGAATGTCACAAGTAGATTTCCCAAAAGCAAAAGCTATATATTTACGTCATTTTAAAAGTAGTGAATAGGTTTCAAATAGCAAGAAATGTGGGATTCCAAACAATCATTCAATGACAGTCTTATTTCGATAAGAGCCATGCCCAAACTGCTTAAAGCATTTTATGTTACAACAATTGCCTGTCTTTTTCATAATTTATTTAATAATACCAATAATCTTCAATAATACTCAAATTTGCTTCAGTAGCATTGTTAATAAAACTGGAACATTATACATCTTATTGTTTTTCAAGAGTCATTTGAACATAGATTCGTTACACAAGTAGTGGTTTACTAATTTTAATGACCATGTGGATTCATAAAATTATTCTGTCATCTTAGAGAATCAATAATACACTGGTTTGAAAAAATTAAGGACGAGACGGTTTTTTCAATATAACTTTGTACAAAAGCTTTCCAAATCAACACATTTAATACCGTAAGATCCCCAATACGTAAAGACATGAGTAATGTAAGCAACACTTACTAAAAGAGAAATCAGAGCGATAAAAAGAAGCTTTATTGAAAAAGTAGCATGGAGCGCAATGCGACTGAAGGCCGAAACATCCCTGTGATGGGTGTCCAGCAAGAAACATCCGGTCTTTAATAGGGGATATGATCTCCCCTGACTGCTAGGCAGGTTTCACATCATTTGTGCATGCTGGATATGTGGTTGTTAATGAGCTGTTGAGACACTGTTGCTCGTTCCTCTTGTAGCACCAATCGCAGTTTCGGAATCGTTACTGGCGATAAGTTACGTGCTGCCACGGGTCTCCCTAGTAAGTTCCGTACATGCTTGACGGGATTTAGATCCAGAGACCTTGCCGACCAATCCATGTGTTCAATATCTTCACTCTCCAACAGCTCTTCGACAGTAACTGTGCGATGAGGTGGAGCGTTGTCGTCCATGAAGAGGAACTGAGGACCCATAGCCCTTGTGAAAAGACGCATGTAAGGAAGAAGAACCTCGTTACAATAGCAGTCCCAGGTGACGAACCTCCTTGGGAGATATGAAGGTCGGTCCGGCTACCAAGCATTATGTCTGCTCGAACGAGAACTCCGCGACCTCCAAAACAGTCCCTTTTGATGATGTTGAAGGGGTTATTGCGTGTTCCCCGCTCTGTCCAGATGTGTATGTGTCTAGAATCGCAACTCAGACTAAATCTGCTCTCATCTGTAAAGAGTACTCGTCCCCATTCATTGTCTCTCCAATTCCGGTGTTCCCGGCACCACAGAGAACGCCTTCTCCGATGGGCAGGCGTTAGAGGTACACACCGTACAGGGCGTCGTGCAAACAGACCACCACCGTGCAGTCTTCTGGCCACGGTAAAACGCGATATCGGTCGTCCAGTCGCCTGTGTCGTGTGTCTAGCGATTTCTCCCGCTGTCTGCCGCCTGTTTCTTCTGGCCTGTAAGGCAATATACCGGTCATCTGCGGGTGTGGTTCCTCGTGGACGACCACTACTAAACCCCCGGATAGCTGTTCCTGTAGTTTGAAATTGTCTCCAAAGTCGTGAAACGATGCTGTGAGCAATTCCGAACTCTGCAGCCACACTTGTCACACTGCGGCCTTCCTCCAACTTCCCAATGATTCGACCTCGGGTAAAAGCATCCAGATGTCGTCTAACAGATTGATTATTCGCCATTTCTCGCTGAGGCAGCAACTCGGTGTGATTTTAACTGCTATACGGCGTGCAATCTCTTTGCCAGAAATACTGATCTTACACCGACAACATGCTTTATACTACTCAGACTCTCCCCCATTACGTCTACCTGCATATCTGCGCATGTGCTACCGTACATCACTTTACTTAATCTCCTGATTGGTCTTTCTGTCCGCTCTGCCTCTTCGTTCAGCTGATATGCTAATTTTTCGACTTCGTCCTTAATTTTTGCACACCAGTGTATTTTTTATTTATTTTTTTAATATATTATTAATACTAGGGAAACACCTTACTTAAATTGATATTTTGATACTTTTCAGGTCTCTTTAAGAATACAGTCTCAGATGGCAGAGTCGGATTAACCATTATGCAAAATAACCAAGGTCTTAAGACATCAAGGTGAGGTGTAAAAACGTTGCTTAAGGACTCAAGAAAACGGGACATCATAAAAATTTCTCATAACCAGTTTTGCCATGAAATGAGTGAATAAAACGATATCGAGAAAGAAAGAAGGATAGAAAAAAAACAGCCTTAAAAATGCGTTGGGGCGCCAAACCTTTTTTAATGCTAGGACAGCTAGATCAAAACTTCTATAGACCCTAAGCTTAGGGCTTATAAAAGTCTCGTCTGGCTAAGCCAGGCGTCCTCATTTACAGATTAAAGCCAGATTAACTGCAGAAATAAACTTGGAGCTGCTTTGGGCATAAACAAAGCAAATTTAATTATTTTACCGAATTTAGTTATTTTAATAGGGCATCAAATGTGCCTACAGCTAATTTAAATAATGCACTATACACTAAGCAGAAGGGGCTCCCAGACCTAGGCTTATGGCCCTTACACGGTTATAATGCTCCAACCCCCAGAGACGATTCAAGCATAACCCCCTGGTCAACCGAGGGGGACAAAAATGCCCCCAGTCTGGGAATGAGTAACACAAGTCAGTGGCGACTGGCAGGCAGTCACCAACAAAGAGAACAAAGGACGTAGTAATCCATCCCCCACTGTTGACCAAGGGAAGCCAAACCGCCAAGGACAACTTCGATATCAAACTAGGTAACATTCCCAGAACCAAGAGGCAGACAAAACAGTACCAGTACGGTCCCTGCCAAGCCTGAACCTACCACCGAATAAAAGACTGTTCCAATCACTGTGAAGACTGATTGCTTACCCCAGAAGCCGAGTCTGTAGACAGGTTCTAACTAGAACGCGGGAGTTGCTCCCAAGTAGACCCCCGAGGAGAGGAATAAATTTAAATAATCTGTTTTTCTTACTCTAAGTAGCAGAGAAGTTTTTCGCCTTGACAAGAAAATATATTCGTCCAGTAATGGAGTAGAACATACCTAATTCAGAGATATAGTAAATAATGGTAAATTCTTATATAGCGATCTTAATTATAAAATAATGCTATTGTACAGATTATAAATATTTAAGACGGTTTGTTGACAAATGTCTGCCTATTCTTTCAGCAAAAGTAAATTTTAGAACATCTAATTATATAAAAAATGACAATAAAGTGCTGAAAACATCTGCTACTACACATAATATATCCTCAAAATTCATTCAAACGGGGAAAAGTGTATTATATCATATTAATAATAAATATTTCCCAAATATCGCTTTCGTTTTTTAACCTTTTTTCGATAAGATTCAATCTTAAGAAATACAGCTCGACATCAATCCATTCGAGCTGACAGTTGTTTTTCCTTTCCTTTATTTATTTTGGAGAATTTTTAATTTTGCAGCATTATATTGCTGCTTTTTGCTTCGGCAATTACACTACCATTTATGAAATTACCATTATGAATTTATTGAACAAAATACTATTCTTATAGCAGAAAGTGTGTTTCTACAAGGTCAGAAGCCGCCCTAAATTTAGAAGAGTGCCCATTTTTTGAAACGGAATTTTAAATCAAGGTATTTTTTTCCGTGATAGAACATCTGATTCAAATTCAAACCTTTTAAAACAAATGAATAAGTAAATTGTAAGGTTTATCCTAAGTTGTCAACAGTTATTTTTAGTTAAAGCTACTTTCCTATCCCTCCTAATTTCACCTTACAATTTCCTACCAGAATGTGTTTTTAGAATCGTGTTTAATCAAGTGTGTAAAAGTCGTATTTAAGTCGAAGTTCCACTGACTTTGAGAGAAAAGTAGCTGCTCTCTTTTTTGATATAGCAAAAGCATTTGACAAGGTTTGGCACTCTGGTCTCCTTGTCAAACTTATCAATTATCAGCCACCACCCGAATTAATTATACTTATTGCCAACAATTTAGACAGCTCCTTTCAACTGAAAAATCAAAGACACTCCTTCAGGCAAAAAATATATTCAGCCTAGTTTACGGCAAGGAAGCTTAATTTCGCCTATTTTATTAACTCTCTATATAAACGACTTATCTATCATCCCTAACTCGCTTTTAGCGTGCGTGGTATGCGGATGATACTGGAATCTTGTGTAATTCCATTAATTCATATCGATCAAAGTAAAACTTTCAAAAAGATCCAGATATCCTCATGCAATGGTTTAGTGCATGGAAAATCAAAGTAAACACCACTAAATCCCAAGTCATTTTCTTCCGATTCAATAAAACAGAAGTCGACAGTATTAAGTTAAATGAATTTTTAGTTCCCAAAGTTAAGTGTTTTAAATATTTAGGAGTACAGTGGGACGAAAAACTTACTTTTAGGCCTCACATCCTTCTCATCAGAGAAAAAGCGCATAAAGCTTTCATGGAAATATATACATTAGGTAGAAATTTTAAACTACACTTAAACATAAAGAGGGTAATTTATTCACAAGCCATTAGACCTATAATACTATATGCAGCACGGCATGGGCGGCAACAGCAAGATCAAATAGACAGTTACTACAGAGACCACAAAACAAGATATTAAGAATTATTACAAACTCTCCGTGGTTTGTTAGGAACACGGTTATTCATCATAGTTCGAAAATTTTGCCGCTAGATAGTGAAATTCTAAAATTATCACACGATTTCTTTAACCAGTGTAACAAACATGATAATGAAACTGGTGAAGAGCATCAAGAATTATGTCTACTTGGTGAACCAGCGTTTTAAGAGACCACGAACGATACACCATAATGAAAAATGGTGATCGGTGTATATAATGTGCATATTTTATTTTAATTCAATTTTCTGCTTAGTTCATCTACTCCTGACAAAGCAGGATACAGACTTTGCACCCGTCAAAGCGGGTATAGACTTTGATTTTGTATTATGTATGCTCACTTAGAAACGCTATTCTCCGTTTGTTCGAAAGAACGAACAATCGCTTCAAAGCATCGCCCACTTCTTTTACTGCATGCTTACCATTGCGATATCCAGACCTTACCGAGACTTCACAACAGATAGACCCTGCTGCCGTAAAGCTTCAAGATTCGTCAATATATTGCTTATAATTGCTATACTGCCACAAAATTAGATCCAACGCAACACTGGAGATGCAACACGGCTGTGTTCAGGTATTCCAGATTTCTGGATTTCGATTATTTTCGTTTAGGGTTCCAAAAGGATAAAATAGAGTGGTAAAGACCTCCGGGTTTTACACCACTTAAATAAATATGACCTAAGACCTAAGACTTCGAGAGAGAGTCTCAGAGTTTCTGAGTAGAGCGCGTTTGCCTTTTGGCTACGACTCTCTAAGTGGTTACTACGCTCGGCCGTATTACAGGCCCTTGATAGCTTCGCTAGCTTATTCGATATTTAGGGGCCAACTACTGAGAATTTTTATAGCTTCGGCTATTCTTCTTTAATTAAGCATTAGTTAAGTTTTAGTTCTTATTATTTCGAGTTCAAGACCAAGTAGAGGCTTTGCTGTACCTCTGAGAAAGGGGCTATCTCTCAATTCTTATTTTGAGCAATAAAGGGTAATTAACCCTTCTCGAGTTTACGTCTCTGTTCCTGAACTTAAGCGATTATTCGCTTAGCTGTTCATTAGGTTCCTCCACATTTAGTTGTTAAATGAAAGAGTGGAACTCCACAAGACAACAAAACAAATTCCAAAATTCGGGCTTTCAAGTGCTCATATTCGGGTGGAGGACTACGTTTTCAAAATTTGATGACTCTAGGTACTGTGTTTTTCCACAAAGCGAGAAACATACATGCATTTATGCAGATTCTTTATTATTTAATTTCTTTAAATATAATACAGAGCGATAATATTTGGTGGCAACCATTCGAAAAGTGATACAATTCGTTTAGTGATTCAACGCGAAATGCCATTTTGAGACTAATAGCCCTTTTGGGCTAACATCCCTTTGAGGTATTAATGAATATTGTTAAGTTATTGGCTTACATTATCAGAGTGAGTTACCCAGCATTCATGTAATGAATGTTAGATTTTTAATACAAATTTTTACAGCTGTACATTAGTATCATCATACATAACGTATCTTCATAAATAAATATTCCATTATTGTTATAAAAAAACTTCCAAATCCTGATCCTTAGATCGCAAAAGACCTTACTTGTAGCCTATCTGCATTCCAGTAACACTTTTTAATCTTTAACACTGTCATCTGAGAGCTTCTGAGAAATAACGAGCTAGAAGAAAAGGTGAATGTCTGACCAACGATCTGGATTTCTAAAGAACCCTTTGTACTGTTTTAATTAAATGCCATCACGAAAAGTGTTTAAAATAAGCAACATTTAATTTAAAGCCTCAGAAGTTCTTTAACCTTCGCAACAATTTCCTCTTCTCATTATGTAACTAGATTCCATGACGGCATACGTGGTTTGTATTATTTTATTTTGAACCTTTTTTTTTTTTTTTTTTTTTT
>KK122310.1:110216-125432 GCA_000611955.2 Stegodyphus mimosarum
CGCAATGAGCATTTAAAGAAAATTTGAATTGAAGATTGAAAGAATGAATTATATGTATGAAATGCAATTGAAATGTTTGAATGTTGTACGTAGTGTTCTCTGGTTTCACACAAAAGTTTAAAGTTCATTTCATGTTAGAACCTCAGGGCATTTCAGATTTGTTTTAGGGGAAGTCTGAGGTCTTGAAAGTCGAAGAATTAACCCCAATAGAATTGAAGTCAGGTGGTAGTTGTGAACACTTGACAAGGTAAAACTGCATGTTTTTCACAAACACCACATTTAGCCAGAGAAGAAGGGGGGAAGATTTAAAAATGAATGAGCGTAAAATGAATGCGTTTGGCGAAAAGCGCTAATAGAAATTAAAAAACGTGAATACCTAAAGCGCGAATAAAAGGTCATTACGGAAAGTATCAGAGGAAGGGAATGTTGTACTTTTCAGGTGAAATGTACTTATAACATGAAATTAAAATTTATTTCCTTCCAGATTGGAAGGAACCAGATAGAATCCAGCCAAATTCCTGATGAATCTTGTTGATGTGAAGACGGAAAAAGATATTCTATGTTAAAATATCTAAGACACAAACAGAGAGTTAAACTAAATTTAAAACTTACAATTGTAAAGGATGGCGAATAGGAAGGAAATTTAGATTTAGAATTTAGCATCTTCACTAAAAGCCGATTTTAGGCTACTTAGTTTCAGACTACTAAATTCTGGGAGCAACTATGTAGCATTCATTATTTTAATTAACCAAATTATTTTTAGTTTGAACTTTCCTATCGAATTCTCAAAGTTTCAGTTGCTGCCCGAATTTAGCGCGAGTGAGATATTTATGCAAATCGCATATATCTGTTAGCAGTTAAAAGGCAGGAGTTAACGAGGGGAAAGACAGAGCCTTGGATTTATCGCCGTAAGGCTGTGCGCGCAAAGATTTCCTCTGTCTACTGAAAGTTCGCCTTCATAGGCAATTTGCAATTACCAGTGTTTGCTAGTGAAATTCGCATAATTGCATTTCACTAAGAGTTAAGCTTCCGTCGCCGTCCTACTTAGAATTAAGTTAGGGAATTGAATTTGTTAACACACCTTATTTTCATATTATTTTAGTTCAGCCCAAGTAGGGGCTTACTCTCAATTGGAAGAGTTGTAAATATTTGAATTAAAGGGTCACTTTTAAACCCTCCGTCTGACTTTGTAGTTTCTGCAACACTAAAGGACATAGCCTAGATTTGCTCACTGTCCTCCACATAAGGTTTCACAGTTTATGCTCACGAAAAGAGTCAAGAGGTTGAAGGAGGAACCTTATAAGTGGAACCCTACAAAATAAAAGTTTTAAATATTTTGTAAGGTACAGTAAGGCATGACGGTGGATTTGTCCTTGTGCTCGGGTGTATGTCAGCATCAGGATTAGGTAATTTAATATTTATTGATGGTATAATGAACCATGCTCTTTATTTAAATATTTAAAAGCTAATTTAAAATTATGCTCCCGAAATTTGGGTATTGGAAACAACTTTATATATATATATATATATATATGTATTCAGGATAACGATCCTAAACACATGGCCCTCAACGTTCGCTTTTGGTGTGTCTTTAATTATCCACATGTTCTAAAAACACCATAATTATCCACATGTTCTAAAAACACCACCTCACTCACTAGGTTAAAACCTGAGAGAACGCATTTGGACAGAATTAGAGATTACAGCACGAAGACACAACATGAAAACGTAAACCGAACTAAAAGCAGGAGTAATGGAAGAATGGGGAAGATTGATGCAGATATATTTGAAAAAAAAAAATCTAAAAGCTTTCAGATTTTACATTATGCCCAAAGGGGCGGTTTTTTTTTTTTTAATGTTTTGTGCGTTACCTTTAGTTATTAAATATCATGTTCTTCGCACTTATACCATAAAATTGAATGCGACCGCAATATCGCAAAATATTTAAAAGAGCATATTTTTAGAATTTCCGATACAGTCTCGCGAATTGGAGATAATTTTTTTTTCATACAGTGTTGCCATTGTTCGCTTTCAAATCATTGAGTTTGTTAATCAATCGATAATAAAATAAGAAAAATGAAATCGATAATAAAACAAATTCCAAATTTCAAATTTGGCCTTCCAGATGCCCATATTCGGGTGGAAATGTTCAATATTCAAAATTTGATGGCTGTAGGTACCGTTGTTTTATCACAATGCGAGAAACATATATATATTTATACGGATTCTTTATTATTTAATTTCTTTAAATATCGTACAGGGCGATAATGTTTGATAGCAGCAATTTGAAAAGTGAATCAACGCAAAATGCCAAAACGAAATTAATAGTCATTCTGGACAAATTGCTCCTTTGAACTAAAAAAAAAAAACTGGAGAACTCTATGCCCAGATGTTTGAAAGCTGTCATAAGTGCTGCAGGACATACTGCAATATACTAACAGAAATACTACAAAATTTACTAATATGTGCAGATTTCTTTAGTGCATAAAGACTTTAGTGGGGTAAATGTTCTGCTATTTTTTGATTATTGATTTTTCTCCCAAATTTTTTTTCTATGGTCATAAAATTACTAATGTATTTTTGCTAAGGGAAATTTATAGATACTATTAAAAAATCCTCATTCTTAAATATTAATTTTTATTAATGAATAAAGTAATAAACAGAAGAAAAAAAATCTGAAGTTAGTGGATATTTTAAAAATCTGTAATACGAAGAAAGCTGTTCGAATGAATATGTAACGTTTCAAGAAATTATACTTATCTTATTTCCTTTCATATTTTCTCCCTTCCGTATACTAATTTCATATGCTCAGAATAATTATAAACTGAATGAGATGTTTCAACAAGTTTTCTTTAATTACATCAGGGAGAAATTTAGAGGCATCTCATTTTATATGGTTAATAATTAACAAAAATTGAAAGAAAAATCTTTTTTTAATTCTTAATACTAAAATCATGCATTTTTACTTCCTTGTACGATGTAAAAAAGAAGTATTGTAATCGTGAAAAATTTCGGATATCATATTTCAACGAAAATATCCATTTTGACCGTTATCGAATGCAATTTAACGATGTTTCTGCGTGACATCCGTACGCAAGGACAGAATAAAAAAACTCTTTTTTTCCCCAAAAAATTATAAAACTGATTAAAATAGATTCTGAAGAGATTTTTTTCGTGGCGTCGGTGCGTCCATACGTACGTACGTATATATGTACTTATTTCGCCTAACTCAAAAACAAGTATCCTCATAACGTTGAAATTTTGTATATAGGACTGCTACAACATGTAGATGTGCACCTCCTATTTTGGTTACAATCGGCCGCATCAGAACTATATATATATATATATATATAAATTATATATATATATATATATAGTTCTGATACGTTCTGATGCATATATATAGTTCTGATGCGTAAATATATAGTTCTGATGCAATATAAAAGTAATTAAAAGTAAATTAATAAGCCCAAGACTTGCGCTAAACCTGCAAAGTAATAAACCAATAATTTACAATAAATTATAATAGGAAAACTTTCCATATACCATCTCCAAGGAACAGAAATTCAATTTAAAATTGTCATCGAAAATGTATTGTCAGAATTTTAAAAAGAATTTAAAAGTAGAATTTTCTAGTCCTTCTTTGCTTTAAAAACAGTTAAGGAAAAACTTAAATACCAAAAATGCCAAAAACAAAAGTGAAACTTATTTAATTATTAAAAAACCAGTTCTTGTTATGATAGCAGATTAATCGCCTTATCAAGGGATAAACCAATCTACCATCAATTAACAACAACTAAAATAAGAGAGAGTATTTCATCTTACTTCCAAGTAAGCATCAAATCATTTGCTAGATTCAAATCATAATTCACAGTTGATACTTAATCCATATAAAGATATTAATCCACTTAAACCAAAAGAATCTTGTTAAAAAGCAAATAACATTTAAAATTAAAGCTTCTCACGAAGAACACAATTAATCTGAACGAGATGCTTACTTTAGAAGACATATCCCCTATACTCTCTTTTCATTTCAAATACAAAAGTAAAAACAAAAGCATAAATTCAAGAACAAATTTTAAAAATCATAATAAGACTAAAAATGAAATAATCCATGAAATTAAAAGTTTAAAAACTTGTAGTAATTAAGAAATTTTAAATATAAAAGTAATTAAAAGTAAATTAATAAGCACAAAACTTGCGCTAAAGCTACAATATCCACTCTGTTACGCGGCTCAGTGAACTCAGTTTTTTTATTCTTATATGTTGGTAAATTGTGCATTTTTTGTTTTAAAAATGACTAAATTATGTTGTTCTTATCTTCCGGTTAATTTTTTATGCCTTTAGTAAATCTGCAGGCAAGATTTGTAGAGTTATCAACAATTTAAAAGTTGTTTAAGTGAGGCTAAGCCTAATCATTTTTCCCATGGCAGCCGTATTTGTTTACATTTGAAAATTCTTTTATTATTACGAATTAAATCATGCTTAATCCATTCTGGAATTTATTCGAGGAAATAAGTGTTTAAGATTTACTTCGTAATTTTGAATATAGATATTTTGAATTTTTATGTATTTTTGCCTTGTGAGAACTGAATTAATTGAATGAGAAATACTGAATCGTCTGTGAAAAACGTTTTTTTCTTTTGGGGGGGGGTTAATTTCGCTTATACATCGTTTTAGATTTATTATAGTATTTGAATAGAACATGTAGCAACGATTAGAAAATTCTCCAGATGATATACATAATTTTTGTGCATTCTGAGTTATAAAATGAACGAGATGTAACGCTGTTAAGTGAAGCTAGCGCTAGAGTGTCACTATGGTAAACAAATGTAGTGGGTTTTAAAGAGTGCATTTATTCTATTGTGGTTTATGCGCTATCGATGAGGTACATTTAATTAAATCGAATAAGTTTAAATGAAATGCAAAATGAGCATAATTTAATAATCCGTCCAAGAAAGTCATGTGTTGTACACATCAGATTTTTTCTCTTCTATTCTTAACTCTATGCAATGAACTATTCGAGTGCAACTAATTAATTTCTGTACTTTGGAGAAGATGTAAAAACTGGAATACGATTTGGAAATACATATAGGAATTCTTTTCGAGCTACTAGTATTCAATGATCATGTCTACTCTGCCATTTAAGAAACAGAAGTTTAATATTTGAAAATGTCCGTGTGCAGCTTGTCTTAGTAAACATTGCTAGCATTCTCCATGCACATCTAAAAATAAATGAAATGTTCGCATGAAAATATTATCTGTCTCTGTTTCTTCACTCAAGTCTATAAGTTTTCTGTTTGAAAAAGTACTTTATTGACGTCAAGACTATCCACACATTCAAAAAAGTGAAAAAAAAAAGTCATAAAAAATCTCGCAGATTTTATTTTTGAATATTTGGAAGATCCTATTCAATCACACGAATTCTTCCTTTCATACGTTTTGAAATGGGTAAATTAATGCAAACTTTTTAACCGTTACTCTTTGATCTGCTACTTAATTAACTTTTTGTTTGTTGCGTATTTCTTCTTTCGACAAATAACAGCTAATTTCGAATCCAAATGTAATTTTGCAAAGCATGCTGTTTACGATTTCAAGTCATAGATGGCGCTACGGGAAAACCATTTGACGGCAAGTGAGAAGTTTTGGGATTATATATTTTCTTGTGCAGGAAATTGTTTTTAATTATATTGCATTCAGACTTTGTTATTGATGGAAAACAAGTTTTGCAAGCACAAAACTCTGCTAAATATGATGTATGATTTAAAACCTTTATGTATGTCATTTATTACTTATTTATATTAAACAAATGTATTTATTATTTGGCCAACTTAATGAAATTATGTTACAAATAATAAGACGTAAGACATAAAATAACGAGAAATAATATACGAAAGAATTGTAATGTAATAAAAAACGCCGCGTTTTAATTAAATGGTTTTGATAAAGTATCCCTATCAATTCATACAACTGAAATGTAATTGCGGAGAATTAGCCAGCGCCGATTTTACGCATTAGGCAAACCAGTGCTTAATTCGTCCGGAATATACCGGAGTCCGGAATCCGTAATTCTCGGTTTTCTAGCAAATGCGCAGAACATACCGCGGCTGCAATCATTTTCGACCTCACTTCAAGACTCGACGCTGCCTGTGTCTGACGTGTCTCTTATCGCCGAAACGGTGTCTCTAACACCCACAATGCCTTGACCCTAACTCCGATCCACGCACATGTTTGCATCATCAACTTACCACCAGCCATATTTCAAGTTATGCCAAATCTTAATATTGCTTACCCACTCAAAATCACTCACCTACCAGTCAACAACATCGACGAAGAACATCATGATAAAACAACATTCGGAAACAGAAGCAACTTCGATCGGGGTAGGATTTGTCCAGGAACCCGTTGAATGGAACCCAAGGTTCACGGATGCGCAATTCCAGGCGGAGCCCTAAACACTATATAAGCAGAAAATTCTGTGGTTATGGGGACCGGATTCAGAAATGTATGTATGTACGCACATGTGAATGTATGTATGTGTGTGTATATATATACACATAATATACTCGCATACATTCACATACATACGCACCACAGCCGTTCTACTAGGCCATTGGCTGCTCACGTACTTTCCTAATATTGCCGCCCGAAATTTAAAAAAAGAGTGCTCAAATGATTAATAAAATTTTTATTTCATACTCACTAAGTACTTACATATGACAAACTGTATAAAAAGTACTTAACATATGACAAGTACTTACAATGAATGTAATTAATTTAAAATATTTAGGCGTGGTATCGCGAGAGTCCGGCCGCCCCTGATTTTGGCCGCCCGCGTACTTTTTACGGTCTGTACCTCCGCTAGAAACGGCCCGAATAAGCACATACGTACTTTTACACATGCATACACGAACACACACATACATTTCTAAATCCGGTCCTGATTCTAGAAGAGTACTAATTCTGTTATTAAAGCTGCATTTATTTTTAGCTGCTTTATAGTTAGAAAAATGACAATGAATATATTTCCTTGCTTATTTCCTTTTTTTTTTTTCAACTAATTTTATTTTCCGAAATTCGAGAGGGGGAAGTTATGTGAGTACTTTGATTTCCGAAGAACGAGGTTACAGTAAGAACACAACAAATGATAATTACCAGTAGTCATAGCTAAATTACTGGTAATAATCACAGTATTATTTCTTTAAAAGACACCTACACCACACTAAAAATCCACAGTAATATTAACAATATAATATCTGAGTGCTACTGAACTGATATCTGGTGGTAATTGAGCCGGTTTTTGCTCTGGTACCTTGTAAATCCCAGGGGCACCTCATGAACGAATCTTCACCGCAGTTCCGAAGACAACATTGAAGGAACGAAGCGGAAGGAGGCAAACAAAAGATCGAATGCATCAGCAGCAGTTAGGGCTACATTAAGCTGGAACGTAAATAATAGAAGTAAGGTGATATCACATATTCGGGAAGTTTCTTAAGTGTGAGAATACCTATTATGTCCGGGCAGCTTCACGAAAAATCTGCACAAAATAATGAATGCAAGGGAAAATAAAATGGATGAAATGCTAACAGAAAAATGCGAATACTCTGAATAAAAATAAAAATAATAGCCCTAAGAGGTCAAAACTATGAACAATAGAGGAAGATGAAAACTATGAGAATATCTTTAAAATTTTCAGAAACTAGCGCTAAAATACTAGGGATGAAAATACATGAGGGAATACGGTATATTCTATTGAAAGATGCTTCAGTTTCTATCGACCGCAACACGCAGAAAGAAGACCGAGCTAAACAGAAATTCTTGAGGACCAAAGGAAAAACTTCTGTATCTTAAAATGCTATGTCTTAGGTAAAGTAATACTATTTATGGGCTCTATTCGTTCGGTCAAGAAAGTTTAAAATGAATTAGAAGCCAAAGTAAAGAAACGATTTCACCTGATTTTGCGGAACGTTCTTCAGAACCCTTTTTTTTATCGTTAGTTATCATTAATTTAATTGCCTTTCATTTTTTTTAATTTAACGTCAGATTTTAGAAAGCATTAGTTTAATTTCATCTATAAAGCCTCTACTTATAATTAATTTATATTGTTTTTTTTACATTTTTATTTAATTATAATAAATTATTTTTGTATTCTTTAGTATTATTTTATTTATTTACTTCTCTTGAATGTACTCTCTAGGGCTTGAAGATGTTCTGGAAAATAGGCACGATTAGGGTGGCAAGTAAACTGTGGGCACAAATGCGAATTCAAATGAAAATGGAATTAAAAATGCCTCAGTTGGCAAGTTTCTTAGATATTACGAACTCAACATATTAGCACACTACGCAATAAGAATTTCTCCTCTTCAATATGCCGTCTACGTGCTTCGTCATCAGAGTTTCTGCATGTCAGTGTTCTTACTATTTCAGTACTTCTAAAATTTGCTTTTATTACATCTCTCTCTCTCTCTCCTTCTATATATATCTGTGATATTTGCAGTCGAGAGTCCGTATGTTTTCGTAGCGAGTGGAAAGGCTGGAGACTGACTACAGACGAATTTCATTTTAAGAACGTCACATCTTTATTCGATTAAAATGACAGCTCATTTTTCTTTACACGAAGATCACGTATTCGATAATAATTTCCATAGTAATACTAATAAATTTAGAACTTCGGTGATATTTTTAACACAGGAAAGAAGCACAGCATAGCGTGTGTAACCAAGGAAGAGCAGAAAGCGATCTGACGAAAAATGGCGCGTAAAGCTATTTATAACACAGGAAATAATTGGCGCCCGAAATTTAAAAAAAAAATTTTGTCGGTTACATAACAGACGAGAGAGTTCTGGAAAGTACTGGACTAAGGAGAAGACCTTAAAATCGCGGAAAGTTAATTAGAGGTTGCTGTTCGCGTAGAGCAAAGCCTCGTTTTCTTTTTATATGTTACACACACACACACACATACATATATATATGTATAGGAATTTAAAAAAATTATTAGGATTAAAAAACCTAGAAAAAGTCGTAAGAATACTTGAATGCAACCTATGCCTTTTTTTCGAAACACATTACAAAAAGGAAAGAAAATTTAAAAAACAATATTAGAACCGAAAATGCATATATAACATGAAAAATGGAACCATATGAGTACCAAAAAATTTGTTGATCTCTTTTTTTCAAAGCTTCAAACAGAACTTGATAAGGCAAAAGTGTTTTGAAGCTTCAAACCAAGTCGATCAACTAGACCAACTAGAATAATTTTCGTTGCAACAAATCCATTGAGACTTCGAACGTCAAACGAACTTGAATTTTTTTAAAGTTCCGAAACAAATGAACTGTCTCATTCAATTTGTCTCTTTTCCCGAATTGTTTCAGTTGTTCAAGCCACAAAAGTATTGAATGTTCAAATAAGTGTTACTAAGTATAGCCTAAAAACTGAAAGATATAATAAACATGTAAAATACAAGTAAATTGATAATATACAAGTAAAATCCTAAATAGGTACTTGCCTATCAAGGCAAAAGATCAAATATAATTTAAATGCAAAAGAAATATTTATAATAAAAATTAAAACATAGAAAGCTCAAACTATTTTCATACAGGAAAATTAATTTGATTGTCCTGTGTATAAATTTAAAGCATCACAGACTTAAAGCAGCCAGTTAATATTAAATTCGAATCAAAGTAAGGCAATTTCTCAACAATATTCTAATAATTGCAACCGTGTATAAGAGATTTAACACAAGATCTAAACTAATCAAAATTAAAATAAGAATTCATAGTAAAATATAAAATTTAATCTACTTTTAACGAAATTCTAATTCAGAACTCATCAGGGGAAAATGAATTAAAGCTTCATAGAAGTCGATTAATATGTTTCGTTCTCTTGGTTCATTTGAGATCAAAAATCGAAAAAAGATTCGATTAAAGTTTCATTTACGACATTAAAATTCATAAAAAACCGAAAATCGAATGTCAAATGTACCAGAATTTTCCCCAGAAAAGGAAGAACAAAATTTTACCCGGGTATCTAAGTTCGATTTTTCGTGTTTTTTTTTTATGAACTTTAATGTCTTAAATGAAAATTAAATTGAATCTTTTTTTTCGATTTTTGATCTCAAATGAACCAGGAGAACAATACATATTAATCGACTTTTATGAAGCTTTAATTCATTTTCCTCTGATGAGTTCTGAATTGGAGTTTCATTAAAAGGAGATTAAATTTTATATTTTAATTTTGTATATTTCCCTTTTCGCATTTTTATTTTTCGAGTTTGTTCTACTATGAATTCCTATTTAAATTTTGATTAGTTTAGATCATGTGTTAAACCACTTATGCACGGTTGCATTGATTCTAAAATTGCCAAAGAATTGCCTTGCTTTGATTCCAATTTAATATTAACTTTAGATGCTTTAAGTTTATTTTACTTCAATCCTGCAGCTATAACGCAGGACGGATTTAAAAAATTGTGTTTTTAATTTTTAACCTATTATTATGTTTTTTGTACATATATATATATATACACATATATGTATATATAAGGGGGTGGGTGTATATATATATATTATTAACAAGTAAGAATGCCAAAAGCCATAGTACATCCTAAACCCTCTGAAATCCTATTCGAAGAAGCACGTTAGTGCCAAAATTACACATTAAATACAATTAAAACTTAGAATCCTAAGTAAAGATTCACATGAAAATACAACTCAAATAATGCTTAGAAAATTGTAATTTATGGGTAAAATTGGGAAAAGCTGAAGTTGCAATAAAAACAAAGTATACAATAGAAAATGGTAATATCTCAGCGAGAGTTGCATAGTTGTCTCGTCAGGGGAAAAGAACTGTGTCCCTTTCGCCGAAATATTACTTCCACGCGTTTCAACTGACGACTAATTGAGACAATACCGCGTCAATTAATTGACAAACTCTTAATATCTATTACATCTTTCCATATTAATCTAAATCGTCTCAAATATATATATACACACCCACCCTCCCCCTTTACCTGACCCAAAATTCTTCACCCGACCTTTATATTTGCAAATCGTTGGTCGCAGTCAATGCATTTTCAATTACAGAAGTGCTGCAAATGATGAAAATGTTCATGTTTTTTCAATGCCAAATTTAAAAATAAATTAAATTTGGAGAAGTAACGAAATCTAACCTTTAATGGTGCCTTCCGGTTCCTATGCTTAAATTTGGGAAAGTTTTATACTCGTTATGAAAAACTAAAAATGCAAGAAATTTGATTTCTGCACCATAAAACACTGAAATATTTAATTTCAAAATTTACAGTTTTCGTGACCATTTTCAACTTGCCTTGAGGATAGGTTAATTAAGTTAGAATAATGCGAGGGAAAAACTTTAAATGAAATGCAACAAAGAATGTGTATAATTTAATATGCTATACAAAGAAGTCATAGGATGTTCACATCAGATATTTTTTCTAATGTAATTTTAAAACGCTATGAGATGTAATTTTAAAACGTTATTAGTACATCTCTTCATCCGAATTTCTCAGTTATTCGAAATATCCTTCATTTTAGTTAGTTCAACGAGTTTCTACTGTAATTATAATTAAACCCATAAAACGGTGGTCTCAGTCCCGTGGTCTCTGAAGCAACGAATGCATTTCAAGGATGTATATGTTGCAAATACTGTGCTTATAGTTTTAGAGACATACAGATGTGGATACATACAGATATTACATTTGGATTTGGTGATAAACAGCTATATTCTATTGGCTGTTTGTCTATTTACTCATTCTCATCTTAAATTATAATTACGTATTTTCATATAATACCATTGGAATATTAGCACTTATTAGTAAATCATACTTTTTGGCTTTAGACGATAACGATTTTTACGTGCCCTTACTTTCCTGTACTTATCTTAACATCTGGTTTTATAGACTGACAGATTAACTGGTCTTGAAATTTTATTGGATAAATAGTGCGTTGAAAAGTGAACTTGGTTTTAACTGAAGATTATTTTATCTACTATATACTATTTTATTGATCTGGAATATTTATTTGAAATTTTACTGATATTATTGAATTTTATACAGAGATTGATTTTAAAATATTGAATTTTAAATATAATTCTAAGGTTTTTATTTAGGAATATAATTTTTACTGCAGGATTACTAGCGTTGTTTTTAAATATGAAGTTGCTTTTAAATTGTAATTTAAATCATTGTGCTGCAGCTGCTTGTAAGCTCTCTGCAATAGACAATATTACAGAAGACTATCCTGACATTATCACTATACAGGGACATTATTATATAAATGATAATATAGCATCTATTGTGTGGGGGATGGAGAGTTATTAATACACACAGAGGACGCAATGCCTTTACCTATATATATAAAGAAGAATGTCTGTTTGTGTGTTTGTTCGCAATTAACTCAGACACTACTATAGCTATCATCACCAAGCTTTCTACCATTTTTTTCTGGGTGCTGGAAAAGGTCGACGTCCGCTCTCCCCCCCCCCAAAAAAAAAAACTTAAATCAGAGATATTAATTAAAAACTCTGAAAACGCTAATTTCTGCCCTCATTTTTCCGAATGGCAACAGTCTCGCACGCTGGAGATAAAAATCTGCTTTATTTCGAGAAGTGTTGCCACTGTTCGCTTTCAAATCACAGAGTTTGTTAATAAAAATTTTTTAAGTTTTACAATGAAATAAAAATAGCATTGCCAAACATTAAATGCATTATTCTCGATTTCAAAAATTCGTTGGAAGGCATTTCGACTGTCCCGTATTCGACTTTAATCAGCCGAGATATTAATTAAAAACTCTGAAAACACTAATTTTCTCTCTCGTTTTTCCGAGTGGCAACAGTCTCGCGCGTTGAAGATAAAAATGCTTTATTTCGAAAAGAGTTGCTACAAAAGTGTTGGTCGCTTTCAAATCGTAGAGTCTGTTAATCTAAAATTTCTAAGTTTTACGAAATCTGTACGTATAAAGAAGAATGTGTGTTTGTTTGTTTGTTCGCGTTATTGATTTCTGAGCAATCATGATCAATTTTTTGCCACATTTAATCTACTAAAATTAAATATACATGAAATATTGGAAGGAACTTGAGCTTTTATGACTATATGATTAGAGAGACGAAAATCATTAAAAACTACGTGGCATTGTTGCTAATATAATTAGCTTATTTTTCTATCGAAACTTTTTATGTGGGCTCTATATCGAATCAGCTTGAAAAATGTATGAGCGTGAATCGTAAATTTTGCATAGTTATTAGAGAAATATTATAGTGATATCGTTCTTTCTTATGTTAGCTATATTACTCTCAATCTAACTTAACTGGCATCGGGTACTTCCGCTAGCAATTACTAGAAAAGGTATTGAATTTATGGTCGAAGTGACTTGTGGCTATTATTGTGGCTATTTCGTTATCGTAAAAATGCTCATGCCTGGAAATTATCTCTGGCTACTTCTTCCCAGCGGAAGACCTCAATTGTCATTTAAATAATCTGGAAGAGATTTTAATCAAGTATGATTATGGTTTTATTACTATTGGAGATTTGAACACAAAAAATGTTAACTGGGGTGGGCAAGAATTTTGGACCATAGGGGAATTTTAACATACGATTTTATTATTTCACAAAATTTAAAACTTTTTAATGAAGAGGATTCTGTATCCACATTTTCCTTCCCGGTGAGAGATGGATGGACCGATTTAGTTTTGGGCTCTGCGGGTTTGGATACGTCTTGCATTCAAATTAAAATAGTGGAAGGATCAATCCTGAGGGACCATAGATATATTTATGTGAATTTGGAATGCATTAAAATTGAAAAGAAAATTGGCAATACTTACTGTAATAGCCTAAAAAGAATTACAAGACTTTTAAAAAATATAGATATAATAAGTTTTGAAGATGAGATTGTTTTTTTATAATTCTCGAGAAGAGTTAAATAATGTGGTTCCCAGGATGGAAGATTTTTATTGTTCATAAGATGAATAGATATTTAAAATATAAAGGAAAAATTAAGGTTGCCTGGTGGACCCCAGAGCTTCAGACACTGAGAAGGAAAATTCATACTCTAAGGAAAAGTTCTCAGGTTGCGGGCTTGGATACTGAGACAAAAATTCAATGGAAAATCTATCATAAACGTATACTGGCCTTATATAAGAAAACGATTAAACGGGTCAAGAAGGGCATTGAAAATCATGTATTTATGAAGAATGACGTATTTTGTAATAAGTTTTACATACACGCCACAAATAAAAGAAGATAAAATATAATTCTGAGAGAAGACGATTGTAACGAGGTCACTTCTATTGAAGGCCAGTAAGATTGACTAATTAAAGACACACTCAGATTAGATAATTGCTATCATGACTGCGATTTTGAAAAATCAATATGAAGGAAGATGAGGAAATGGAGGAAATATTTTTAACATCATTTTTAATCTTAAGACTTAGGAAGAAATTTTTTACATCATTATTAATCTTAGGACTGATTAGGCCCCCGGACTGGATGGGATCGGGACTGTACTGCTTACGAACTTTTTTAAAGAATATGCATCTTTTTATATATTATTATTTAATAAATGTTTACAACTATGAGTTTTCCCTGATCGCTGAAAAATGGGAAAATTAATTTCGAACCTTAAACATTCTGGAGATTTAAGGTCAATTTTCTTATTAAGTAAGCATGCAAAAATCTTGAATAAACTTTTGACTAACTGGATAAACTTTATTTTAACAAAGAAAAATTTTATTTGTGAGAATCAATATGGCCGAAATATTAATCAACCGAAATGGCGTTTTATAAGGTTGTCCAGCTGCTCAGGGATAAAAAAGATGAACAAAATACAGCCCATTCGATGTCCGAGGTGTTTTTGATTCCATACACTGGTCCTCTTTATTCTCCATTTTAAAAGAAATTCGTATTAACAAACAATTGTTTGATATTATTAAAAATTGATTGCAGAACAGAATTATTATCTTTAATGGTAACTCTGAAGAAATAAATTTGAAATATAAAATTAATCGTGGATATCCCCAAGTGATTCTGAAGTGCTCCCCTTTTCTGCAGCTGTATAGTTAACAAATCGCTGCATATCGAACATTATGAACATAGACATTGTCTGTTATGCGGGTGATATTTTGGCAGTTATGATGTGTGATTCCCTTAAGAAACTAGAACATTCTTTTCATGAACTTAAAGCTGCTTTTCAGAAATGGAGCTCGGAAAA
>KK122310.1:134553-159830 GCA_000611955.2 Stegodyphus mimosarum
AGGAAACAAACCCTTGGACGGAGGTTGAGACTCCTAAGGAAAGAAGAGCCCCACCGCATGTCAAAGGTTTATTTTACAGGAAGTGCATTGAATTTATGAAAGCGAATAAAATTTTCTTTCCAAACTTAGTGTCTTCTCGCGAAAAAGAACGAATTTTCTCCCTCCTTCACATTTTGCTTGACAGCTAGAATTATATTGGCAGGGGAGTCATGGTTAGAAACTACTAGGCTCTTCTCTCCTTATTTTCATACATACACATCCTTCGCTAAAATTTCCTCCATACTTTCATTCCCTACTGTATTTTCGTTAATGACCCTTTAATCGTTTAACTTTTTTTTTCATTGGCGTGATAAAAACAATAGTCTATGTTTCTACCAACCCTTCAAATACATCATTATACTGTATATGTACAGTCTGGCTCAAATTCAGCCGGAGCCAGAATGAGCTATTTCTTAGCTTTTCAATGAAATTGTAATTCCAACCAGAACCTCAAATAAGACGAAGTCCATTATTTTAGTTCATTACTTAAAATTTACAATTAATTTACTAATTTATAAAATTCTTATTTATCTTTTCACATTTTACTAAACTTTAGTCTTAATTAATTCATTGTTTTATCTGTCATAGTCTATTATTTTAATTGTCAATTGCTTTATTAGTTATTTTATTTATTTATTTTTGTTCCTCTTTCCTGATGGTGTTCTATGCGGCTCCGGCACTTCTAGTTTTGGAAATTAAGTCACTAGAATGTAATACTAGTTCTGTACTAGTTTAATTCTGTACATAATACATTTTTTCAGAACTATTTGCTAAGGAACATATATTTTGAGGGAAAAAGTCTTTTGTTTTGCATTCTTTTTTCTTTTTTTTTTTTCCGGGGTGGGTTTTAATTCCTAATCAGATTTGGAAAAGCTAAAAGGTAATCTTTCTTTTGTATGTGTACACGGTTTGCTGATAATTGCTATATAATTGCTGATAATAGCATACAGCATATTTAGAATATCTTAAAT
Organism: Stegodyphus mimosarum; assembly: GCA_000611955.2. NCBI lineage: Eukaryota > Metazoa > Arthropoda > Arachnida > Araneae > Eresidae > Stegodyphus > Stegodyphus mimosarum. The sequence continues at coordinate 135,564 of KK122310.1, forward strand.
TTATAGTCTACGTATAAAAAAGCCTTTATACGCATCTCAAATATAGGCTAATAAAAAACTTCGCCGCATTTTATTTATTTATATAAAGCTTAATATATTGGAAAGCTATGATTCTCAGGAGCTCTGTTCGACGTTTATCACCGAACTCAAAATAGGATCTTCAAAGTAAATCCTGCCTTTCAACCCAAAACATGATTTCATCAGAAGATCGAGTTCAGCTTAACAAAAAAAGAGCGTCACGTTCACACGTTTAAGACATATTCGTTGTTTTTGTTACGCTATTGATAAGCGATAAGTGGATTCTTTTTCCTAACTAGAGTAGGCAGAGATCTCTGCAAGAAATTGCGCAACAGCATAATCGATGGCTTGCGTGATCTTCAGTGAACTAGTAAAGAGCGAAAACCACGACTCGCTTCCCCTCACCCTTCCACGTTGAGGGCTGAGAAATGATGTCTGTTGACCTTATGGGGACTCAGTGATCCCTGTGCACCCACACCACTATTGCACTCTCCGGTAATTACGATGAATGCCGACGGTCCTCCATCATAATTTTTCTGACGTCGCCAGAACTCTTGTTTTCAAACACGCCTGTGGAGATGAGGGGGTGGCCCTGAAATAGGTTACGGTTGCCTTCCCCTTGATCGGGGTGAAATTCCCAAAAACGAATTAAGGGAAACCGGCCATATGCAGTATGTTTCCATCTTGAGAGAGAGTAAATTTCTGGCGTTATGCAACCCGTAATTGAATTGGTTACATTTTTTTGGCTCACGTTTGAAGAATATGATAATAAACATTTAGTTATTATGCAATACGGATAAATTTAAATATGTATATTACAATGCTTTCAAGAAGTATAACTCATCAGTAATGTAAGAACATGTACCCTGTATTACAATGCGTGTGAAGGTAAATTTAAAACATAAACGTTGTCATGTGTTTCGTAATAACGGTGAGAAAAATATCCTCTATTACATACTAACAATTATATTAAACTATCGGAAGCATCCGATGTCAGTTAAGCTAGATAGAGAGTAAAGCTTCTAACAACAGAGAGAACGATATCGCTGTAATCCTCTAATAACGATGCAAAAAATACGACTCACGGTCATACATTTTTCAATCTGATGCGATATGGAATCCACATAAAAAATTTCGATAGAAAAATAAGCTAATCCTCTCTCATTATATCAGCAACAATGGCACGCAGTTTTTGATTTTCGTCTGTTTCAAATGGTCGTAAAAGCTCAAGTTCGGTACAATATTTCCCCTATATTCAATTTTAGTCGATTAAACGTGGCAAAAAATTCATCAAAATTGATCAGAAATCAGTAACGCGAACAAACAAACAAACACACAAACAGACATTCTTCTTTATATGTATAGATTTCGTAAAACTTAGAAATTTTTTATTAACAAACTTTACAATTTGAAAAGCGAGCAATAGCAACACTTTCCGAAATAAACATTTTTATATACAACGCGCCAGACTGCTGCCACTCGGAAAAATGAGTGCGAAAATTAGCGCTTTCAGAGTTTTTAATTTATATTTCGGCTGATTAAAGTCGTACGAAAACGGAAATAGTCAAAATGGCTTCCCACGAATTTTTAGAATCGGGAATAATGCATTTAATCTTTGGCAATGCTATTTTTATTTAATCGTAAAACTTAGAAATGTCTTATTAACAAACTCTAGGATTTGAGAGCAAGCAGTGGCAACAACTTTCGAAATAAAGCAGATTTTCATCTCCAGTTTGCGAGACTGTTGCCACTCGGAAAAATGAGGGCGAAAATTATCGTTTTTCCGAGTTTTTAATTAATATCTCTGATTTTAGCTGTGGAAGTCGAACTTTTCCAGGACACAGAAAAGAATTGTAGAAAGTTTGGTGACGATAGCTATAGTAGTGATCGAGTTATTAAAGGACAACCAAACACACCGACTGTCTTCTTTATATATATAGATGATAAAATATGAATGTGTACGCAATTTTAATTTGAAAAAATTATCTATATCCAAAAACTTTATGATAAAAGATTTTTTTCCCTTTCTTTCTTTCTCTTACTCTCACTTTTTTATGCAAGCTATGAACCTATTTTGAATTTTAAATGAGGAACAATAATTCATTCATAATATGCAATTTAAAGACTCTTTGTTTCAAGATGTAAAAGAAAATGATTATTTACATTCCGAAAAATACTGAAGCATATAAATAAAAACCACTTTGAAAGTAACCATTAAGTCATTGTTTAAGACCGCCTGCCTATCCAGTTATCAATAACACTTGGAATTTTCATCACTGAAAAGAAGAGATTTTTCCTAGTGCCGTTTCTTTCTTTTCCGTTTCATTTGCTGTTATAAAAGTCACTTTAGGATAAAATAAACACCTCTTTTCGTCAATTAAAACTCCTTAGAGGAGATGATCCTTACTATGACCTGACTTATCTTTTAAGTTTTAATATTTATTGTATACTCTAAACAAATCAGGGAAAAGGGACAGAATTGGAGAAAATTCAGCTTTCCATCACTAAGGAGATGGAGATTACTGATGAAAAAGAGGGGGAGAGCCCAGGATGAAGCAATAAAGATTTGATCAAGAAGGGTTGCTGATGAGGGGGACTGGGAATAGCAATGGATGAAACAGCTTGATTTTGCCCACAGGATGAAAAGGGAAAAGAAGAAAGGAGAATTCGAAACAACCTAAGTGTTATTGTCAACTTTTAGTTCCCCCCCTTTCAGATTAACAGGATTTCAAAATAAAAAAATCTGATGTGTACACCACATGACTTCCTTGTACGGAATATTAAATTATACGCAATTTTCCTGCATTTCATTTAAACATATTGAATTAACAGTTAACAAATTTTTAATTAAATCTACTTCGTCGATAGTGCATAAACCACAATAGAGTAAATGCTCTTTTTAAAGTTCACTAACTTTATTTACCATAGCCACGCTTCGGCGCTAGGTTCACTAAACAGCGTTACATCTCATTCATTTTATAACATAGAGTGAGCAAAAATTACAGCATCTGAAGAATTATAAGTTCCATTCAAATACTATACTAAATCTAAAACGATGTATAAAAGAAATTAAACAAATAAAAAAGGAACAGTTTTTTACAGACGATTCAGCGCCGCTTACCTAATGCGCATGCGCTACTAATTAATTCAGTTCTCAATTCGCGGTAAGGCAAAAACACATTAAAGTTCAAAATATTTTCATTAAAAATTTAAAGCTATAGAAAAACATAAAACACAAAGTATAGTTAAAACAATTAATAACTTAAATGATAATTCCAAAATGAATCAAGCATAATTTAATTCGCAATCATAAAAAAAGACATTACTTGTTGTTGCAAAGCTTAATTTCTAGAGATTGGCAACAAATCCACTATTCCGCTAAGCTTCAAATGTAAACAAATATGTCCGCATCATAACCAAAAATTAGGCTTAGCCGCACTTAAAAAACTTTTAAATTGTTGATAATTCCACAATTATTGCATGCAGGTTAGCTAAGGGCATAGAAATCTTAACCGAAAGATAAAAACAACATAATTCAATCATTTTTAAAGCAAAAAATGCACAATTTACAAACGTATAAGAATAAAGAAACTGAGCTCACTGAGCCTAGTAACAGAGTGGATATATATATGTGATATTTTCAGTCGAGAGTCTGGATGTAGTCGTTTCGAGTGGAAAGGCTGCAGAACAGAACAGACAGACGAATTTCATTTTAGAAACTCCACATCTTTATTCAGTTAAAATGACAGCTCATTTTTCTTTTAACGAAGATCACATATTCGATAATAATTTAAATAGTAATACTAGTAAATTTAGAACTCGACGTCTACATATTTTTAACAAAGGAAAGGCGAAGAGACAGAGCAAAGCATTTCTATACACGATATTTAATAAATAAAGGTAACACACAAAATGTTAAAAAAATCCCCTTTGGACGTTATTTAAAATTTGAAACCTTTCCGATTTTCTTTTCTTTTCAAAAGGGCAAGATATTATTCTTTCATATTTAGTCTGTCTGTTATTAGTTAAAAAACTAAACTATATAAAAGAAATAGATGCAGCTCTTAAAAATATTATTTTTTTACTTTTTTAATGTGATTGGTTTAAATAAAAATGCATTTAATTCATGATACATCCAATTGAAAATATTATTATTATTATTACTGCTTTGCTTGTGTGTTTGCGAAACCATTAGTGATATTGTAGAGGTCTATTGGGTTGCTCCAGTTGGTGTTACGTAGACAGTGGAGAAACATTTCTTAAAGGCAAAACGTACATTTGTGGTTAAATACTTCTCAAATGATTTTTATTTAAAAAAGCTTCTCACAAGTGGCAACATTTATAACAACTGAAAGGAACATTCTCACTAGTATTACAATATTTGGGAATTTGTTTTGAAGATTGTATTTCAGAATAAACTGCAAAACATTCAAAAAGACTGTCCTTCTACATTCCTATTTCAATTTCCCTAGCAAAAACGGAAATAAAACTCTGAAAACTTCTTTTTATCGAGGATTATTTTCCTATGAATCATTTAACGAACGGGAACGAATTTAGTTGAAATTCATTATCTGCATTCAAAAGTTTCGACAGAATAAAAAAATATATATGTAGCAAAAGTATATAACTGTTGAAGACACGTGATGCTTTCTTTGAACATTTTAGCTACTGAAAAAATTATTTTCTTCTCAGTTTAATTCCTTATGGCAATTTAGAATCTAGTTATCCTTCCTCTGCCTCGAGATTCATCTGACTAACCCCTATAAAAGGATATTTCAAATAAAAAATGCCGTAAAAATGCGCCTCCCGGGGTAGACTCCCTCCGCCCTCTTCTAGCTACGCCACTGCCCATAATCTCAAAAACAAATTACAAGAAATTATGACTCTGGAGAAATTAATTTTGAAATTCTTAAAAACCAGTGATTTTCGTCTTGTCTAAAATCTTCCAAGAAGAACTAATTGTGAGAGAAGTTTGGTGAGAGAGCAGGTGATAAGTTTTACCTTAGGGAAGAGTTAAGAAATATTTCTCTTTTATGAATAAACCGACATGTGAAAATCAGAATTAAGATATCGCAAATCTGAGAGATTCTGGATTCAAACTCGCGTGAGAGGATTCTCAGCAGAAACAGACGATAATTACTCCTCGTACATATTTCACATCCCCTATTCAAATAAGGCGGGGGAAAAGGATAACCATTGTTCCTTGGGACAAATCACAAGGGAAAGAAAAAAAAATAAACTTTAAGCTTTATTAGACAGGATTATTCCCTGAAGGCCAATTCGTTGCTCAAAACCTTCAAGAACGAAAAAATTCTCACCAATATTTCTTTTCAAAAAAATTCTTCTTCGCTCTCCCATGTTATTCTGAGCGACAATTATGCCTCGAAGAAGGAAACAAAATCGTCTGCTAAATGGTGGCTCTGGGAATAAGAAAAAGAATCACTTCATTCGCGTTGCCAATTTGCGGCAGACTAATTTTCAGTGTGTCGCGGCGCACTTGGGCGTGTCGTTTCATGGGAAAGTGATTCCAGCAGGTGAAAAGCGAACAGCAGCACATCAAAGACTTCCCACCGTTTTTCCGGCTTCAGATTGAAACTACTGCGAAGCCAATTTGTTTATGTGTGGGTCATAAAAAATAAATGTTGACCAACAACATTTTGTGGGAGTTTCTCAGAGACTAAAGTCTATATTTCTGGCTTCTGAGAAGTACTCAGGTTTTCTACTTTTGGGCAGGAAATTAAAAGCTTTTCTTTAAATTTTATATGCAGTGGCCTACCTACAGCTATAGAGGCATGGGACGGAAATCTCTCTTACCCCCTTCCCATTGGAATGATAGACGTACAACATACAAGTATATAACACAAATAAATTAGTAACATTTATTTAATTAAAATTAAATGTTTAAAATGATTTGAAAAACAAATAATCCCAAGAAGAAATAATTTAACATCTAGTAGACAAACATGTATTGGAAAAGCTTAGTAATCTGTCATTTTTTATCATAAAAAAAAAGATGTTTTGAACTCTTCTATGAATGAAAGCTCTTAAAAGCTCTTGAAAAGCTTCTCTAGCAAGAAGCAACTAAAACACTGTTAAAAAGGCTTTAGTGCCAGGTATAAGTTAGTGACTAATTCTTGGAAGTCCATTTCCACAATAATCTTTAACATTTTAATGCAGACCACTTTTTAGCTTTTTATTTATATTCCTATATATAAGTATATATTCTTAAAGAATTTCGGGGGCCCCATCCCCAATTAGAGACCAAGGGGAAGTCCACCCCCACCCCACCTCTCGGCATACTCTTGATTACATGCTATATGGAAGATTTTCACCTTTGTTTCGAAATTCATTGCAATCAAATGCATTCCAAATGAAGGCTGTATTTTGCCAATGAGTTGGTAATTTTAGGGCTTAAAAGTGAAAAATCATCTTGTCCCTCCTGCCAGACTCAAACCTCCTATCTTGTGGTACTCTCAGGCTATGCTAACCACTTACATTGTAAGAAAGAATTCGGGGAAACGCAACAATTCTTTGCAAATTCTCCAACGGCATCTCTTAAAATTTATCAACTAAATGTTTCTTTTTAATCTACCTTGTTATACTTTCCATATACTATTTATAATTACTGTTTACAACTTTACTATTTATATTTAGTTCAGGGTGATCATAAAAAAAACTTTCCCTATATATAAACGCCTAGCGGTCTGTCCGCTCAAACAATCGAAATGAAGTTTCAGATATTGTTATCTGAAGGTACGCGCTTGATTTAAAACGACAGAGCTCTCAGTTACGGTTACAGTAAAAAATTTTGGAAGTTTTCGGATGGTAACATCCACTTTTCTCCAGCGCAAATTGATAAACGCCCTGAAAACCATAAACGACGTTAGAACGATACATGTATGACGAAAATTGTCGGCATAAAACATTTGCAAAAGACAAATGACAGCACAGAGAAGGGGTGCATTGTTGAACTTTGCGTAATTTACAGGGATAGAAAGTAGAAGCACCGTTCACAGAACACCATGTGCAAAGCTTTGCTTGTGGAAAACCTTTAATAAGCTTTACTTGTGGAAAACCTTATTTGCAAATGTCTCTTTATCGATTCCAGCGCGTCAGGATGTGTGGGAAGACTATTTCTTCAATCGGATGTTCGAAAGCGCTAACAAGATGACACTTGCTAGGAAACAACAAAAATTGATAAAGCTTTTTGATCTGAACTGCTGAAAAAATGCTGTCGTAGCAGTGCGAGTTCATCAGTGAAATCCATAGTTCCACAGTTATAAAAACAGGTCCCGTCACAAAAACTCGGCATACAACAATGCTGCAGAATTGCAGCAGCGAAGTGTCGCAAATGACATTAAGAACGAGACTATGAGAGAAATATTTCTTCCTCAGACAACTGCGTTAGTGGCGAAAAAGGATCTCCAGCATACTGCCTCTTCTCATGCCCATTAACCCAAGCGTTTTATAGCGTTAAACCAACTATAAATGAATTCGAGTTCCGAAGATACATAATAAATAATCCAAAATTTCATAACATAATCAATAATACTTTGAAATAACTTTCAGAACAAGGGCAAGATATTTGGGAGCAATAACTGTTACGATAAAGTCTTTATGGGTCAATAGCATCACGGGACAATACCTGTAGCATCATATAGTAAAGGCTTGGCGACTCGCATGCTTATTCCTGTCCTGTATATCTGTGCATTTCGTGTAACGAACAAGCCTGCCGCTGAAAAAAATTATCTGAAGGGTTGTTCTCAAAATGTTCCATAACTGTTTTTTTCAAGCCATCGTCATTATTAAATCTCTCTCCACAAAAATCAGATTTTACTTTGGAGAACAGATAATAATCATTCGGGGCTAAATCTGGACTGTAGGGGCAGTGAAGCTTCTTAAGCCCATATTGCTGTTTTTGAATTGCTGAAAGAAGTTAGTGTACCTGTCTATCACAGACTTTACTCAGGTGAAGTGTCCATGCGGTCCAAAGTGTCTACAAAGCACTTGTTTTAGATAGATCAAATCTTGCTGAAGTCTTATTGGCTTATAATTTCCTGTCACGCAATATTTTCGCCTAGACATAAATAATATTTTCTGATGTTAATGTCTCCTACAGTCGACATTCACGAAAATCATCTACAGATTCAGGGATCAGACGAAATTGTTCTCTATTCTTTGACTGTAGAATAGAAACGTGACGAATATACATATGTTCCAATCATTGTTCCATTTTTTGGGGGACTAAGCCCTTCTTTAGGCAAAAATTTAATCATAGAACAATGCTAAATTTTAAACATTTCAGAAACAACCAAGACACTACTCTTCCCTCCCTCCATATTGCCCGTAATAGTTCCGTGTCTCGAATCCTGGTGAACGGGCTGGTTGCATGGGCGTTTTCATGGTTTTCCCTATGTGCAATGTGTATACAAGCTAGTTTCCCTTCGAAAGTCATGCACGAAGTCATCCATACCTTTATGCAGATAGCCCTAGAATGCTTTGCCATAATGAACATAAATCAAGCCAAACCAAACCTCCAAATTGGCCGAACTCTGTGCAGTTTTTGCAGAAGCAAATCGGCTAGGAATAAACATTATGTATTATAAATAAAAATCAAACTTTTGAATATATCTCACGTTCTAGAACATGCTAAGCATCCCACATTCAAATTACACTGTCTCATGAATGGTGACACCACTGTATGCTGAAAATTTAAAGACTTGCTGTCACTTATATACATAAATTTTTGGTGGATATTCTTAGGCTGATTTAGAAATGTAGGCTACGGGGTTGAACAGAGTCCATGACCGTTTCTTCGCTGCGTTCTACCACATCAGCAGTTAACAATTTCGGATAATTTTTAATCTTGAGATAACTTTAAATAAAGATCTGAAAATGATGTGGCTGAAGACGTTTATCTCGTCCTCCCCATCCCCTTTGAGGGCAAACTCTTCACTACCATAAAACAGTTATTATAAAAAGGCTCCCAATAGAGAGTTCATATGAAGGCTTTGCGGTCACAGGTGACATAAACTGAACTTCGGTTCTAGGAGACCTTGCGACGTCACAAAAATTGGCGTAAGCATTTTATTTAAATTTTATTACTGTTCAGTTTTATGCCAAACTGGTATAAGAACCGACCAATCACAGAGAATCAACCACGCACTGACATTTGGTCTGCGATTTCACTGAGGCAATTGCACATTAACACATGCATAGCGTTACTTTCTCTGACTAGCTACGAACTCCTCACAAGTGTGAAAGAAACTAATAATTTTTAAGGATTAGGATTATAACAATAATGACGATTAGATCGTCGTGTATATCTAGTCGTGTACCCTATCCTTTTTACTAGTTTTGTCTAATTGCAACACCACTCCACTTTTTTAGCTGGGCCTCATTAAAACTGATTGGGACTTAAACCTAGAACCTTCTCTTCTTGCTTAACTGAGCTTGCAGGAGTTTTACCGACTAAGCTAAATGAAACCATTACCAAATCCAGATAATTTCCAATTTCTGTTTAAGCATAAGATTTCTATAACTTGATTTTGATTGGTGGATTCTATTATGGTGTGAACCAAGGAGTCTTTCATATTTTTAACATTTGGTATAATAGCATAAGCTAATGAAAAGTGTAATAAACACGTGTATATGTCATATTACAAAGGGTGTTTATACATTTTTAAAACAATTTCCATAAAGAATAAAAAAAGGAGCAATTCTTTTTTTTTCGGGGGGGAGGAATAAAAAGTTTTGACAACAGCTTATTATTTGCAATGAAACATATATAAATATTTAAAATTTATTCTTCTTTCAACATATTGTATGTAACAAGCTGTAGATTGAAAGATATGTTTTTGCACTTTCCGAAGAGAAATATCCCTACTCCATAATTCACAAATGTTGTGAAAAGCATGGTATTAAAATTTCGAAGCTCAAAACAAGCAACATTGTTAATCGGAAAGGGAAAAACCGTCAATTATTATTTCTATATGGAAAGAAGACTTCATACAAATACCCGAAAAAAGTATGCACTGTTCCTAATGTTTCTAAAATTAAACGTTTGTAACAAAAAAACCAACCGACGCACAAATCAACAGCAAAGTCTTTAAATACATCCATAGCAGCAGGAAATAAAATAAAAACCAAGATTTACAACTTGGTTTACAATAAGAACCAACAAGTTAAAAAACAAAATATTCACCAGCTTTCGTCGAGGCATGTGTGCCAACACAGAACAATTAGTAGAAACCTGTGTCAAAATTATTTAGCAGGAGATAATTGGGATAAATTGTGAATCTTGATGAAGTATGGGTTTAGCTTATTTATTATCGAAAACGAAGAGAAAAAATATTGGAAAAACTTAGTTTCCTCAATGCAAAGAAAGTTTCAGTAAGGAGTTTATGATTGTCCAAGGATTCTCTTACAAAGGGAAATTAAAAATAAGAGGAGTGGTAAAAAAATGTTGAAATAAACTCAACGTAATATCAAGAGAAAGTCTGACATTTGATATTTACAGATGAGATTCCATTTCTTTATTCCAAAGACTTTCAAAGAGTGAAGCTTTATCAAGACAAAGTAACAAGTCATACTTTGGAAAGTAGCGCCGCTCTCCTTGAAAAAATGAAGACTGATACAGGTATTGCATATACGTCATTTCAATGTATTCCTGCAAAGTCCCCCTGACGATTCACCTGTGGTCTACTGTCCCTCTGGTCTCTTGAAAAGAGCTCCTTCTGAGCCTTTTCCATCCATCTCCACCCCTGAAATGTTACGAAAAGCCCTTCCACGGAAATCAGATTTATAGTCCAGACAAAGTGCTGTTGAACATAAAAAAAACAAGCCTTTTTACATTTTAAATATTTATTGAACGACCCCGAAATCGTCCTAAAAATATGTAAACATACTTTGTATTTTACCCATCCTGTTGTTTGTATTTCGTAAGTATTATTTTTCGCACAAAGGTATTTCTATACAAAAGAAACTTTAAATTACCTCTCTAAACCTTTTATGCTTCACACGCTGTACAGAAGGGAATTAGTTTCATTCTTTCTTTAACATCTGAATATCTGATATGCAGTTTACATATTATGCGGCACATAATTAGATCTATCTCCCATTCTTTTTCCTTTTCCTTAATTTGCATGCTTTTCCCATACTATTTGAAATACTTAAATAAATCGTGCATTGAGATTTAATCTGTTTATTTTCTATATTTTGTTGACCTAAGTTAGTTATAGAAGGATCTGCCTAATTGCTTTGCAGTGTAAGACGTCAAACGAAAGAAGCTGTTGAGGCAACAAGTGAGACCGTATTCATTCTCTCACCCCAATCCCCAAAAGGTCGCGACTCCGACCCAGTGTGTCAGCTAAGTTATCCCGTTCCCATCCTTCGCGTCGTGCCCGTCGCCTTGTAGAACAGAATCGTCCCCCGAAACCACACCCTTGAGTTCCACTCAAGACGCGATCCAAAGAATCTCTTCCTTTTTTTTTCTACTTACCGAAAAATTTCTCCAGCTGGAAGATCTGGAGCATTCGAAAAAAAAAAAAAAAAAAAAAAAGAGAGAGAGATTAGAAAATTATTTCAAATATGAGACAGATAAGTTGCGAAAATCAGTTGAGCATATTTTATTATTTTATTAATATGTTTTAATTATTTAGTCTTGTTTAAACGGAAAGGAGGCGAAATTTGATTCAAATAACAGCTAAAGGAATGCTTGAATCCACAGGTGGTGCTAAAGGCAGGGAGAGGGGTCGTTCCGCTTCGGGCGATGTTTTTCGCCTGAAAAATTATATTAAAGGGTTAGTAATAAAAATCGTCAAGGCAGATAAAGAATAATGAGATACGAAGTTGAAATGAAGAAGAATAATCATAGATAAAGAATTCAAAGAAATCAAGATGCGATTTCAACAACTACATACTTTTTATGCCTTTTTTTATACCTTCGAAACTTTTGAACGAAAATTACGAATGTCAGTGATCATGGTGGTATTAAGAAGGTAAAATTCATCTGTAAGAAAGAAGTTCTTGTTCTTTCTTTGGCTTTATTCAGAAATCAATCCATTTACATCAGCGCACTCTCCGAAATCAAAACATTAAATTCAAAATTACATCACCAAAATATTAAAAACACTAAAAACTTACAGCACTAAAAGTCTTTTCAATACCAACAAATTAAGGCATAAAACTTTTACTATAAGAATCTTAAATATCTTCAGTGATCAGAGGCAAAGCAACCGTGTGTCGGGACAGAAGATGCCTGGCCATCCAATACCGTGATAGGGGACAGCAGGACCGGACACTCGAACGGCTTTCTAAGACCGAAGACAACACCCTGCAATTATCCTTTACTATTCTACTATATGAGCATTCAAAACTGATCACTGGAACAAATATGCATTGGCCGCTTTACAATTTTACGGTATGAGCATTTATAATAGTCCATAGGTGACACAAATACACAAGAATTACACAGTCACATACATTAATTTTAAATCTGCTCGCAGCTGTACTAGAGTTTAGGAGTTCAACAGTTTTATTTGCTATGGGTATGGCTCATTGTATTACATGGTACATAATACTTTGCACTGAATTTATGACCATAACCCTTTATTCATAGTGCACGCTTCTGAATGGTTAATCTTAATTCAAACATTCATTCATGGAAGTAGTACATTGCTTTTAAAGTGAGAAAGAGCTTTCACGTATACAATCCATAGCTAGCTGTCCTTGTGGGTATCACTAGTACACAAGAATGTCAGCAGATTCCAAGGCAGAGATACTACTATTATTCTGAACGATAAAGGTCCTTCCCCAGTTCCTCTAGCTTCGTCATGATACTATGAAGTTTTTAAACGATGCGGGCTACTTAATCAGAAAGCGTTTGAAAGCGGCTACCTTCGTTGTAGGCAACTTAATGCGCAGTACTTAGGGGGCACTTGGTGAAGTAGTGGTTTGGAAGTCCTGGATCGCAGCATATGTAGATGTCTGTTGTGCTTATGCCTCTTTCTGCAAAGTAGGAAGGGAAAGGGCTATGCCCCGTAATGAATCTCATAAAAAAGGGAGCTGAAATAAGCCCATCTGTGCTTACTTTATGAACAAATTCGTAGGTCCTTTCAGCTTGTTTGTGTCATTGCCCAGTCCTCTTGCCACATCTTTAGTACTGTTGCTGTCGTTGATTTTTTTTTTTTTTCAGATAGGATTTTGGAAGCTGGATTGCAATATGGGTTGTATTGATACTTTGTGCCACCTCCTTAGGCATCTGCTCGCTCGTTGCCGTAGGTACCAACATGAACTTTTACCCAGGAAATGCATATTCTTGTTGTATTTGCACTCCTTAACAAATTCTGCACATCCGTAATAAGTGGTGCCGGATGTGTCGGATGTTTTATGGCCTGGATTGCCGATAAGCTGTCAGAGAAAATGGTAACCTGTCTCTTCCTTTCGTGAATTGACTATGCGATTGCTTGTTATATTGCCATAGCTTTGGCCTGGAAAACAGAGTTTCCAGGGCTAAGATGGCCTTTTCCTGTATCTAAGACGGCACCTTTTTCGTAGGCTACAAAGGCGCTTCCGACTTCCTCTTCTATCTTCGATCCATCTGTAAAGATTGTGGGAAAATTACTACATTTGGAGTGAGAACCGGATTATAAAAAAAATTCTACTCCCAATCCATACTGGGGTGGGTGAATGGCTAGCCTTGAGCTTTTGGTTTCATAGTTTAGAGAGTCATAATCTACATCTTCATGTACGATGCTTGCCCTGAGCTGTGACACTGTTGAGACAACTGCTTCCTGGACTGCCCTTAGTGGAAGTAGAATGAGTCCTGCCAGCACCAAGGCAGACACAGTCGAATTTGTGAGATAGGCTCTTGTTATTGCTAATGTAAAAGGCCTCTGCGCACTATAGAGGATCCTCTCCTTTCTGGAGGTCATTGGAATGGCCCAGATTGCCTCCCTATGCTAGTATTTTTTCCACCACTGTTTGGTATAATATCTTCAAAATGTGTGGGCATAAGCACCAGTTCGCACCCTGCATTTTCCGCAAGTTGTTAGCTATGTGATGGGCTTTTTGTCGCTGTTGTTTGAGGTGTGGGATCCAGGAAAAGTATTCATTCAAAGCCATTCCGAGAAGTTTCAACTCCTTTACTCTCTTTATCTTTCTGGCTTCCATTGCAATGTACGGGCTTCTAACCAATGTTTACTCCGGCTTATGGTACACAATGTATTTCTACTTTCCTTCTAAAATCTTTAGTTTTTTCTCTGGGCAGAGGTTCGCGAATAGGGGGATTGTCTCGTTACAGTTGTTTTGAAGAATGTCGATGGACTTTTCACAAACCACGAAGGTGGCATCAGCGGCAAAGGCTATGACCTTAGTGTGTGGAGGGCAGGCAGCTTGTAAAATTTAATTAAAAGTGATGTTTTAGAGAACTGGACCTGCATATGATCCCTGCGGACGACCTCGTACTTGCTTTTTGCAGATGATTCCTCCGTCCTCCGTTGTGTGCTGCTATCAGAGTGCGGTCGCTTAAGTAACTCTCGGCAATTAGTAGAATATTATTAGGGATTGCTGCTTTATGGAGTGCCTCCAGAATTGCCGGCCACCACAGGGATTCAAACGTACTCTGTAGGTCCAGACTCAACATCGCTGCGTGAAGCTCATTGTTTTGGGCTTCCGTAATCACTTTACGAATCCAATCAAACACATGAATAGTGGAACAATGCTCTCTGAAACGAAATTGTTTATCTGAAAGACTACTGGTACTTTTCAAGTATATTTAAGTCTCTGAATGGTTAGTTTTTCATAGAGTTTTTCCAATGCCGGTAGTAGACATATTGGCCTAAAGGACGCTGGATCGTTGGGATCTTTCCCTTCCTTTGCAAAATGAATGACCTGCCCTGTTTTAAAAGCCCGAGGAAAGAATTTGAGGTTCATCAGCTTGTTCCCATCTACTACAACAAAATGGAACAATTGCCATTAAATGAGAAATTGTTCCCTATGTTGTAGTAGATGGCAGGAAGCTCGGGCTTTCTATGCTGACCAGTCTATAGAATCAGGGCCAGGGGATTTATTGGTCGGGAGGGTTCTTAGTACCACTTGGACTTACTGTGCTGTAAAGGGTATATCATAAATGGTGTTGTGTAAGATTGTAGGCTGGATGCGGATCCATGTATCTTCTACATCATTGCCAGGAAGGATTGCCTCCAGAATTCGCCTAAGAGTATCCTTCATAATTCCTGATAAACTTATGCTAGCACTTTGATACTTACGGTGCTGCGGGGGCTTGAACACCTTGTCTGACGCGATCTTATGAAGGACCCCATAGACCTCCGTGTTGCTTGAGCAGAAATTCCTCTAGCTTTTAAGCCATCCAATGCAGCAGGGGAACATCACCATTACGTTGTAACTTAGGGTCAAGATTGGGACAGACAAACAAGTGCTGCTTATTCTGCTGAAGTGTTCGGCTAAGCATCGGGCCCTGTATCCGGTCTGAAATTAGCCACAGCCTCTCTACGCGGCCTGAGACTGAACTCATTCCACTCATTCCTGGTTCTCCCAGAGTTTACCCTTCGATTTAATTGATAGCTCTGTGTTGTAAGCTGACATAAGATTCTCTTGAATACTCTTCTAAGGGACTCCAAAGGAATGGAACCCTGTTCAATAAATAATTTCGTACCCCTCTTTGCAAAGAGGTCTGCTTTTTCATTACCATCAATATCTACGTGGAATGGTATCCATTAAAATTCTACAGAAGGAAGTATTTTAGTGTTTTCTTCCTCATTTCTAGAAAAAACGAAAGAGGAAACTAGAAAGAGGATTTGAATTTTTGTAGTATATCAGTAATACGATCTCCAGAACAAATTTAATTCTAGCAGAGTAAAATGGAACAAAGTAAATACAATCTCCAAAACTAAATTCCAAATATTGAATTATAGTTCCGAACTGACCGTATTGTTATTGTAAATAAGTTTTTTAGAACTGCAAATGCATATTTTGCATTTAAGAAAGCTTTCTATAATGTCCACATAACAGCAGCTGGAGTATAGACCTTTACAGTGTCATCGACGTTTTTGCGGAGAAAAAGTGAAAAAAATTATAAAATATTTTGAAATGTTGTAATTAAATTTTTCCTTCAAAAATAAATATAGAGTTTTAAGTTATTTTATCCTGTTACTTTGATTTGTTATTTTTACATCAAAAGGATGGAATTCAGAAAACCCCAAGACTGCAAAAACTGTAGCTACGCCATTGTTCCTATTAAAACCTCCAAGATATTTCAAATACATATGCAGTATTTTACTATACCAATAAAATACACCAAAAGGGAACAATTGCCATTAAATATGAACTGATGAGAAGGTGCCCTTTTGATAAAAATTATACACGTATATTTCTATAGACTTACACTGCATAAATCCTGAGATAATTGATCAGTATTGTATTCAGTGCTATCGATCAAACTTTTAAACTTTGCGACCCCCATGCATTGAGCTGCAGTCTGCTGTGAAATATAATACAATTATACACGGTGTTTATGAATGAATGGTGCGATTTTAAAAATTAATAAGAAATCGATGTAATGTAAGTAAAGTTGTGTAAATACGCATTTACTTTACTTTATGGGGACAAACCTTACAGCATAAGCAGCGGCAATTGTCCAAGTTTTTAATGCATTAATTGCAATTTAATGTGCACCCTTGGTCACTGATCTACACGGTAATTAAATTCTTTCCATACTCGATGTAACAGGCCCGCTGTAACGGTCTGAGGAGCCTCATTTATCCGACCACAAACTTCCTCAAGGGACATGGGCATTGACAGTACATAAACTCGGTCTTTAACAAACCCCCAACGAAAGAAATCTCATGGTGTTAAATCCGACAAACGCGACGGCCAAGGGAGAAGGTTGTTGTCTGCTGTTGCAGCACGTCCAGTCCAGCGTTGGTAAAGAACAAGATTAAGAAGCTTTCCTGCATTCCTCTGACAATGGGACGGAGCGCCGTCCAATTGCAAAATGTAATCATAATTAGTGTTCAGCTAAGGTAACAACCAGTTTTCTAATATGTCTAGAAATGAGTCACCGATCACAGTTTCTTGTTTGAAGAAGATTGGGCCATGCACCTTTCTGGTGGGACACCGCACAGAAAACGTGCACGAAACTTACACTGCACTGAAACCACAGATCTGGAAACCTCAAAACGGAGCACCAAACTATGCGACACGTCACGAATTCTTTTTTACACATCTCAATTTTATCAAAGGATTCACCAAACGATGTCCAGCAAATGTAAATTTTACGCTTTTTACTTTCCATTTACACATTTTTCTTTTATTTACTTTTTATCCTGCTTTTATTTAAAGCATATTCATGTTATATCTCTGATTCCCTTTCCCCAAAAATAAATACAGATTTACACGAGTTTCTTTCTTATAAAATCTACTTGCTTTGAATAAATCCTATTAGAGGCAATAAATGTTCTTGGCATAAAGTCTACTTAAACCTATACATGGGCATTTCTACCCAGTTTAATTCAAATACATACCAAAAGTATTTCATTTCTTATAATGTTTCTCTATAGACACTTACACGACTATATTTAGAATACTCCTTTTTATTACGCAGAAGAATTTATTTATGTTACTAGCACAGATTCTGTTAACTCTTTGATACACTTTATAAAAATATCTTGAATTTCTTTGCACACGCCGTACCTTAAACCATCAAACATACGCTAAACCTTGATTTTCTTCGTGTAAAAACATCGCTCGGATTCTTAATATGAATCCACCATTTTACCATAAACATTACATTTTACATCATAAAACACTGTTATATTCGAACTTACCAGAGGCTTACTATCTCAACAGGGTACAGGAGATCGAATCACTTTTAACTATAAAGCAGAACATCCATATTATTTTAAACTCGAATCACAACCAGATTTGTGAAGGAGAATTCAAAAGAAACGTCTATAATATACAGAGAATTAATATTCAGCCAGGAAAAGACAAATTGCTCTCTTTCTCCCAACATAAAATATAAAAATTTCTCAATTTGAAATATTTTTTACAATTAATATAATTATTTTTTTGAGTCTCAAAGCTTTTTAACATATCCAATCTAACTTGAGCTAAAAGATACGCATTTCTAATTGACATTATTTTATTCACTACTGAACTCTTACGACTTTTGAGAATATTTGGTATCTAATTTATCATACTTAACAAGTAAAATCCTTACATAAGCATCATACATAACAGGAAATATTGACATTAATTATGTATAATTATTCAGCTGAATAGTTATCTTAAAATTTTTTAATACATTCATTCTAACTGAAACTAAAAAAAATGTATTTCAAATTTATATTATTTTACTTAACACTTTACTTAACACTGAAATCTTATAGCTTCTTGAAAATATTTGACATTTAGTTTTATCAGGAATATTATACTTAACGAATAAACATGACATTTAGTTTTATCAGGAATATTATACCTGCTGTGTATGATGCATACACATCATACACAGCAGGTAATATTGACATGAATGCAATATAGTGATCCAGGATAGCAAGTGGTTTAAAACTTTTTAAGGTATTATAGCATGATTTAATCTTAAAAAAGCTGATGTGTACACCACATGAGTTCCTTGTACGAACAATTAAATTATACGCATTTTTTCCTGCAGTTCATTTAAACTTATTTGAATGAATTAAGTCTACTTCGTCGATAGCGCATAAACCACAATAGAATAAACGCACTCTTTAAAATTCACTATATTTGTTTAACATAGCGACACTTTGACGCTAGGTTCACTTAACAGCGTTACATCTCATTCATTTTATAACTCAGAATGCACAAAAATTATATCATCTAAAGACTTATCTAATTGTTACCACATGTTCAATTCAAATACTATAATAAATCTAAAACGATGTATAAAAGAAATTAAACAAGCAAAAAAAGAAAGTTTTTCACAGACGATTTACCGCATAAGCTACTCGTAAGCATTCTCCTCTGTCCGAGACAGACTGGCGACAATATTTTCTGCTAATATGAAACACTTATTTGTTCGAATTTCATTACAGATATATTTCTCATTCAATTAACAGTTCTCACTTCGCAAGGCAAAAATACAGGAAAATTCAAAATATCTTCATTAAAAATTTAAAGATATAGAGAAATATAAAGCACCAAGTGCAGTTAAAACAATTAAAGAAAATTTTTTTTATAATTAAAATTACAGTTTCTGCGGGGGAGGGAGGAATTCGGCCAGCAGGCAAGAAGGCAGATTTTTCGGTTCTCAAAAATAAAAGTTTCCGTTTGGTCCCACGCGGCAAAAAGGCACTGAAGTTGCAGAAAGAATTAATCCACTATTCTCCCAAGTTTTAAATGTAAACAAATGTGGCTGCTATGGTAAGAACAATTAAGCTTATCCGCACTTAAACAACCTTTAAATTGTTGATAATTCCATAAATATTGCATGCAGATTAATTAAAGGCATGTTGTTGTTTTTGCTTATGCTCACTTGTCTGACGTATAGTCAGCCCAAGTCCACGAAATTCCTCGTGGCAAGGAGCGCAAGATTACCCCTGTCGTTGGCAACAGCCTTGAGCACCTAACAGGTGACAGTGCGATTTGGCTCAGTTTCGCCTCCAATTTCGATAGAGAGCATCCTGGGGGGGGGACTTGTCCGAGGGTCTCCTACCCCTTTCCCCTTCCACCAAACCACACGAGAGGACTTTCGGCTCGCCTCATATTTAGAGTGCCGCCATGCTGCACCGACAATATACATTTACAAACGCTCATGCCTTCTCCGGGATTCGAACCTAGGCCCTTCGGCACGGCAGTCAGCTATGCTAACCACTATACCGGTTGGAGGCAACTAAAGGCATAAAAACCTTACCGAAAGATAAGAACAACATAATTCAGTTATTTTTAAAATAAAAAGTGCACAATTTACAAAGAGCAGTTCTATATACAAAATTTTAATGTTCTGAGATTACTCGATTTTGAGTTATGCGAGATACATATGTACGTACGCCACGATAAAATCTCTTCTGAATCCATTTTAAATCAGTTTTATAAGTCGTTTGGGGGAGGGGGAAGAGGCCTTTATTCTGTCCTTACGCACAGATGTGACGCAAAAACATAGTTAAATTGCATTCGATAGCGATCAAAATGAAAATTTTCGTGAAATATGGTTGCCGGAATTTTTCGAGATTGCAATACTTCCTTTACTTCGTACAAGGAAGAGTACAAGTAAAAAAAGCCACACATTCAAAGAGGCATTATTTTAATTAAACAACAGATCCAATAAATTCTTCCAAGACACAAGAAATTTGGTATGAATACGTAGTTGCAATACAGAAAGAGATGTACCTTTTAAAAGTAATATTATGTACGCATGATTATTAGTAAAGTGAAAAGGTGCATGAATATACAAAATCCACATTATGATCTCGAACAGAAAATGAGTCTAATAGGGGGTATGGTCCTCTCTCATAACCAGGCAGGTCGTGTAGCGCGCCGGTACACTCTTTGAGAGGCAAGCTGAGGAGTTTCTGTGTTAGTAGATCCTTCTTCTGCAGCAAGGGAGTTTCAACCCACGACCAACTCCGCTTCTGAAAAGTTGAGCTTAGGGATCTAAGATCGTCTGTCTATACCTCATAACAGTCAGAAATCCTTTCATCAAACACATGCAAAGCTGTGCGGCCGTCCAACGCAATGCCTGCCCAACCAAAATGATTCTTTTCCCTGATGAAGGACGGATGGTATCGTGCTCCACCTTCATTTCAGAAACAGGTATGCCGAGAATCGGTGTCCAGGCTGAATCTCGACTGATCTATAAAAAGCACGGTGTCCCACCGAAATCTTGTCCATTGAAAGCTTTCAGATTTTTTTTATTACAGAAAATAAAATTTTCGAGATTAAATTTCTACTGAAATTTTTGTTCAGTTACTTAAAAGAAAAGCCGGAGCCTTTTTATATAGTGCTCCGGCTAGAATTATGATTTATCACGAAAACTAAGAAGTGCTGGGGCTGGACTCGAGTGGGTTCCGGCGTAAATTAAGTTCTGCGTACGCCACATATGCACATTACAGTCACTTAACAAAATTACAAAAGAGTTAAGAAACAAAGTGAATATTTCCCGAAATAATGTTCGTTTCATTTCAGAAAGTTAACATGAGTATCCTCATTTTGAATCCTTTAATGTTTTTCTGCATCCCAAACAAAATTTCGAGCACAAAACTTAAAATTTTCAATTTTGAAAACTTATTTGAGAATAATTGCTGTATCATCGTGTTTTCAAACATGAATTCGTGAATTTCCGTATCGATAACCTTTGGAACACTTTGAATATATTACCTCTTTTTACATGGCTCTCATTGCGAATCATCCAATCTTCAGATATTTTCCTATTTATCTTTTACAGTGCCTTTTAAGGACTTGGGAACAAATTTTACTTTACGAAGTAATTATATTATTTGATTTAAAGATTTCATTACATGTTTGTAAGATTCAATTTTTACAACACTATCTCTTTAAACGAGGGGGGGAATGGAATTTTATCTTACTATAACACTATGACTGATTAATTTTCTCTCACACTAATGCACTCGCAGACAGATATAACGGAAATTTTTAACCCAGTTCCTATGGACTTGGAATCTTTTTCTAAATTATCACTATCTTCACGATCACTGACTTGCATTATTGTAGACTTTATAAGGTATATCTTCCGCCTTCTTCGCATGCCTTCGTGGTGTAGTGGTCAGCACGCTCGACGCGTATTCGAGAGGTTCGTGGTTCGAGTCCCGGCGAAGGCGTTGCTCAATTTTTCATCACTCCTGCTTCCGAAATAACCTAATGTCTCTACAACTGGCGCCCGAACTAAAAAGGTGGTGGATGATGATTCTCCACCACCGGGATTCGGCGATTGGGTCCCCCAAACTCCAGTCGCCCTTTAAAAGGGGGAGTATATATATAAGGTATTTCTCCCGCCTTCTTCTTCGCATGCCTTCATGGTGCAGTGGTCAGCACGCTCGATGCGTAACCGAGATGTTCGTGGTTCGATTCCCGGCGAAGGCGTTGCTCATTTTTCATGTCTGCTGCTTCGAAATAACCTAATGACTCAACAACTTTAAGAAACATTTTGTTCCAATTTCATAAGAAGCATGGCTAAAAAACATCAGTAGCTCATCTTCATAAGAAACATCAACTTTTAGCATGCTTTGATTTAAATTACTAGGAGAATAAAAATTATCGTTTTGTAAAAAATGTTTTTCTTTAACTCAAAAATTACCTTTTCATAACATTCGAAATGAACAATTAACCATCCACAACTACTGCACTGAACTGTGATTATATTTGAACTTATTGTATCACATATCAAGCGAATATTTTAAAAAAAGTCATGTTTTCTTATATCTGAGCAATTTCAAGTCGAATTTTACTAACGCACAGAAGTCTTTACTTTGTAGAGTGCTCACTTTTATTCTGCTAAATGTCGTGGAACTTACTATTTGAACTAAGCGAATTATCGTTTAGTTCACGTAACAGAAAGCGTAAACTCAAGAAGTATTAATTACCCTTTATTCACTCAAAAATAAGATGAAGAGTCGGCCCCTTTCTTCGGGCTTACAACATAGCCTCCGCTGACTCGAGCTTGAATTCAAAAATAAGAAATAAGAACTAACTATAATTGACTAAGAGAGTTAGAAGAATCTAACATAGATTTAACTGATTTGCCCTTAGTTTTAAATTAGCCGGCGAAAAAGGGCACATACTATCAAAAGAGACTTAGCCCAAAAGCAAACGCGCGCTACTCAGGATTCCTAGATCTCTCTCCAGTTAAGTTGAATTTTCCTTTAATACTATTTCTTCCTCATTTGCATTCAAAGCGATTCTGAAAACTCATTCTGGTTGTAAGTTGAAACGAGGCAAAATAGGAAAACACAACAAGATTAAAATAAATGTTACAAAATTAAAATATGCCTTACAACTGTATTTTTAGCAAAATCTTTTAAGACTGAATTCAGTGTTTCATTATCAAATTTGAACCTTCTGACTACATTCTAGTTACGGCACGTTAGAATTAATTGAAAGAGAGGTCAATCTAAAAACTGAATATTTAGATGTCAATAAATTTGAATTAGAAAGCGTAAGCAGCAAAAATTTTTTACAGGTAATAAATTTTAAATTTCAGAGAGTTTAGTTTTTTTTTTTTTTTTTTTTTAAATCCTGAGAAAGCATTAAATTCACACGAAAATGCATTCATGAAGTATAGAAAAGCAATGCTTTGGCGGCATATTCCCAAATCTCATTTCTCCTGAGAAAACATAAATTTCAAAATTGACACTAACATTTCTTTAAGTAATCATCGACGATCTTCATCTGTCTGGGAAAGCTGAGAGAAAATTCACTCAGACACATGAAATAGAGATGCAGTTCAAAAATTTCCTTCCCTTACAACCCGTAGAACTTTCCCTCGGTCCTCCTTTTCTTTAATCGGTGCTTCCCATGGGAATAAATGAAGGACTCACATGAGAAAAAGAGTGACGAATGAGGAGAAAAAACTCTTGAAATTAATTGTTTTATCTTTAACTGTGTTCTTGCGATGAAGAAAAACGGAATGACAAGTAGTTTCTCGGACCAGTGATTCACAAAAGTAATGGATTCCCGCGTGGGTTCTTCCTTTCACTAAACCCATCATGCTGCTGTCTAGATAAAACCATTCTGCAGTCAGAAAAATATTTGTTCTCGATTTTTGACGGATTCGGAGCTTTTAGATCCTAGTGATAACTGAAAATCCACTTCAAGCACGATGGCCATACCTGCATCTACCGGCATTGCGATTTCAGTCTCTAAGTTTTTTTTTTTTTTTTTTTTTTTTTTTTTTGTGGTGCGTTCTCTCGTAATGGAACAAGACTTATTACAAGACTTGAATGCCGAACATTTTTCATTTTTATTTTTTGTAGAAGTACAAACACTTATTAAATGGAAATTTACCGATTAAGCGTAAGAATGCATGTCAGTTGAATGAATTTTATCACTAGAAATGTATAAACTCATTCTCATGTAAAAAAATCCAGTCATCAAATATAAACATTAATTTATGAATTAATTAAGCTATATTTAAGTTTCTTATAAATCAGATATAAACAATAATTTCCAATGTAAACATTTAAATATTAATATGAATATGAATTTGTGATCAAATATAAACATTAATTTATAGTATAA
>KK122310.1:159972-170082 GCA_000611955.2 Stegodyphus mimosarum
AGAAAAACTTATAAATCAAATATAAATATTAATTTATAAATTTATTAAGCTGTAATTAAGTTTCTTATAAATCAAAAACAAACATTGATTTATAATATAAATATTAATTTTAATACAAACTTACCAAATAGGAACTTCATTTATATATTAATTAAGATGTAATTAAGTTTCTTTTAAGAAATAATCTGCAGAAATTGTTCATTGTGTCCACTTTTTCTTTCATTTTTTTTCTATCAAGACTACAGCCGAAAAATATATTTGCACAATTTTTTAAATATCTGTATGATTTAGTATGTTCATGAAATTTTAATAAAGAAACAGATATCCTACCCTTACATCTTCATATGTAATTCTTTTATCGATAAACTCTGTTTCGCAGAAGAAATAATACTATTTTCTTTTTTATTCGTAGTTCTTTTTTTTTTCTGTATTATTATTATCTTTCTTTACTTAAAAATAAAATTTGTAAATATATGTACTTTAGTAGGTCAATATCAGGATATGACTAAAATATATAGATTATCATACTGCAGATACTTGCGTATTTTGCATTTGAATGTTTCATGGCTTTCTAAGCTCTTTTATTTTTTATCACAACCAGAGTTGTTCCTAATTTTTAATAAAAAGCCGAAACTGTAGAAAGAAAATCAGTTAAGAATACTTTAAGATTCTCGATTAATCAAAACAAGAGCAAATCTAAAGCTAGTTTTCAGTCCATAACAGCTGGAATCTACAGTCATCACATCACAAGGAAGAGTTATGTATTGTATTCAAAGTACGTTGACCAAAGCAATTAAAAATTATGCGTAAAATTTCCTTTTTCCGTCAGATCAATAGTAAAAATGTATAATATAATCTCCGATGACAAATGAGACATTGCACTGTGATTAAAAAAAAGGTTTAATTCATTTCACTTAATGAAAAAAGGAAAGAAAATATGACATTTAAGTGACTACTGAATTCCCTTTAATTTATTATCATAATCAATATTTTCAAAATTTGTAACAGCTCATTATGAGCAAAATAAAATAAAGCATTGTGGAATTGACAGATAAATTTTAAATATAGGTATCCCTTTTATAACACGTTTGCTACAATACAGTTTCGCTCTCACACGATAAGGAAACGGCGGAAACCTTCTTGTGTTTTCAAGTGTAATTCTGGTTTTAAAAAAGAAATTTTTTGGGTATGTGTTACTAATTAACTTTGTCGTTTTCAGCAGTAATTATTGCGAAAATGTATTTCGGTCCCAAACTATGTCTGAAAGTAAGTAAATTTTTAAAAAGGAAAATTATTTCTTTGGAGATTAAAATGCAAGTTTTGAATGGTTTGTTAGAAGGACAAACGGCATCTGAGATTGCAAAAAGTCTAAATTTAATTGAGGCAAAGAACCTTTAAAATATATTTTGTTTTCTAAAGTTTTCGGAACACATCCCTCTATTTTGTATTGGTTGTTAACCTCGTATAATATGGTTTCACACAAAGGTATTTTCTAAGAACATATCTACAGTGCTTTAGGAGGGATACGAATATACATTAAGAATTATTGCCAAAACTTGTGTTTTCATTTTACATCGTCTTCAATCAGAAGAGAAGTTTGAATTTAGAACAATAAATTTTAATAGAACATCAGGGAAAACTGGTTTATTTGATTATGGCAAAGCACGTGAGCCTATCTGCCTAAGGGGATAAATATTTATAAAAGAATCACAAAAAACCCATATAACCAGCCTGTTCGTCTGGCATCTAATCTAGGTGGAACTACCAGTGTTCAGGACTTTACCGCTGGGCGGCAATTCATCGGGAGTGGAAAACCAAAACCTCTACATAATTCTTCAATTTAGGAAATAAAATTTTTATTTTATAGATAATTTCATCACAGTACTATTGAAAAAAAGGTGTGTTCCGGATGAATGAAGTTCCTTATGAATTTTGAAATGCTTTCTCATGTATACAGAAACATGTAATCTTTAAAATTAGAAAAAAAAGTTATTAGGAGTGAGTGCAAGAGCAGATTGGTAGACTGCGAGCTCAGTAAAAGCGTAAAAAATGTTAGCAAACCCTTTTATGCGAGCATTAAAATCTCAAATCTTTCAGAATTTTTTATTATTTTTATTTATTTATTAATTTATTTTCTTTTACATTGCTTAAGAGATTCCACAGGAAAGGTTATAAAGTTAAAATTTCCCTTAAGCTCCCCTGTATTTCGTTTTAGTATTTTATACTAAACACTGATTCGAAATAAAGATTGACTTCTGTTCATAATTAAATTGAACTAAAAGCCAGAAAATATCTGTCCTTACATTTTGATGCGGTACATTTTTGTGCATAATAATTAAGTAATGAATAATTATTTCTACAGTGCCTAGTTTCTCTTCTTAAAAGACAGACGTAGATTTCTATTCAAAAATGGGCTTGAAATCAAGAACAGCTGTGATTGTCTTAAATCTTCTTGTACATGCCACGATAATTCATGCACATAAATGAAATTTAATGTATTATTACAAAATATTTTTAATGTAGCTGAAAACTCAAAAGCAGTTCTTCTAAAATTTATATCTGGTTAAACCCATGTTAGCTGCATGGTTGAATTTCGTGGTTTTTCCCATGCGTAACGTGACTATGAGCTCTTTTCCTTTAGAAAGTCCTATTGCAAAAGCATTTTATCACTTAGGCCAATAATTCTCATGGGCTTTTCCATCCGAATTAAACACTTATACGAATTCATACAGGTTTTTATATAACATATTTATGAATTCTTTTAACATTTTCTATATTAGGAAATTGATCTCATACAGCTGTAAATCTTGAGTTATTATATGATATTAGAGATTAGTGATTATATGATATACTGATTATATTCTTGAGTGATATAAATCACTTGCGCTGTAACGCATCAAATCTGAATTCTTTTTTAGCGCCGTTTCTGAAAAATCAGCATATTATGGTAATTATTATCCAACACAACTTTCATCAAGAAACCAAAATTCAGCAAGTAAATGAGAAACCAAAATTTACTTGATAGCTGTCCTTTTAATAAATACGATTAATTTAGATATAACAGAGACTCTAATGGCAGCAGATCAGCTTCTAATACCATATGCATAAAGTTGCGTCCAATGTTGCATATAACGTAGTGAATGTGGTTCAATTAGTAGTTTTCAAAATTATGAAAATAAAACATAGAATTATCTAATTGAGATAATTTCTAATGGTATTCTTAAAATTGTACTTTGATTTTTAACGCTTCCAGAAAACTTAAATAATCTGTAACAAATATTAAATAACATAGCTCATATCAGGAAGGAAAGGATCTTAATTTTTAATTATTAAAATATAGCTAGAATTCAATTACAACAAACTAGTAATACTTACATTTGAGTGCCCCCTATTACCAATTACTACAACTGGCATATTTGTGTCGCACATTATAAAACTATTTAAAGAAGGTATAAATATTTGAAAAATTAAAGCTGCGAAGAACACGAACTTATTCGCATCTTTATAGAGGTTCTTATCAAAACAGTATGCAATAAAAATTCAGTTTTTAGTAACAGATATAAAAGATAAAATAAAAGTAATATATAGTTAATAATGTAAATTTAATTCAGCATCCCTTCATTCGAAAATAATAATAATAATAATAATAAAAACTCAACTTTAAGGTCCATAATAGCAATTTCAAGGTAGTTTTCTTAAGAGAAATGCCGAGTTCTATATGAGCCGAAATAACAGAAATTAACAGTATTTTTTTTAAGTTACAATAATAAGTTTAAAATTTCTGAGAATTACAGTTTTTCAAATTTACTTGAATTTCCTTCATTTGTATTAAAACGTTTAATTTTTATATATTTTTAAAATATTTAGCAAAAATAAAATTGTGCGACAGTAAAATCATAAAATGTGTTTACATGTGCTCATAACCTGTCATCAGAATACGATTCGAATTAATATGAGGGAATAGAAGTTCGAAGGATCTATATAGAATGGAAACACCAATATAAAAGAGATCAGTTCTATGTGTTACATGGCATTAAAACATAAAATTAAAAAAACTTCCATTTAATTCTATTTAATCAATTATTTTTAACTTAAAAATTAACAAAGAAATGTTGACTTTTTTGCAAAGGTTTGAATCTGAACGAAACATTCTGTTACGTAAAAAAATTGGCCTATTTTGGAGAAATTCCATTTCAAAAAATGGGCACCCTTTCTATTCAGGGCTGCCTATGTCCCTGAAGTGTAATTCACATTAACTTAAATTTAAAAAAAGGCACATTTCTACTGTTCTGTGAGTCACAAATTATTACGTATGATGTGTGTTTTGTGCAAAAAAACCAGCATATTTTTACATAATAGGTCAGTGAATAAAATTAGAGTTAACAACAGTCACCCTTAACTGATAATCATTAATTAAATACTTTCTCTTTAAACTTGGAGTCTGGACTAAGTCATTATCTTCAAAGCCAATTATAATAATTGTTAACAATAGCGAATTACACAATGAAATTTCATGCCGCTTCACATTAAAGGCAGTCCTTTGATGAAAACAAAAACCATGTACCAACATATACCGAACAAAACAACGAAGAATTAATAATAATAAAAATAACTCTTTATCTCGAAACATTATTATCTACACGCAAAACCCGTTATATACAGAAGAAGACAACAACTCGAAGCGTCAATTGAGTCGCCCATAGAAGACAAAAGTCCCAGGAAAAGACTCAGTGTCGTGACACTCTGCGAGGGCCGAAACAACGTGAGACTGAGACAAGAGCTGAAAACCCATGTCGGAGATAGCCAGGACCGATTACAGGACCTGCCATATTTCACTTGGCGATGATTATTGTATCGTTCTGTCTCATAACATGACCTTGAAGTCGCTTTTCAATGAAGTAATGCTTGTTTGCCGTTTCTTTTTTCTTTTTCGCAGAGCTTGTTGATGGGAGGCGATCAACGATGCGGAAACATCGGACCGTAAAGTTCTTAATAGAGTACGAGGTAAGAGAGTAGTGGGAAGTTTAATTTGGCCGAGAAAGCCACTCTGTCGCTGTTGGTTCAGGTAAGCTGAAAGATGAGTGGTCTGCTTCTCTCTAGCGAAAGGAAATAAAAAGATTTCCTCTCTCCAAGAGATTTCGCTTGCATATTATTACGTAGCTATAGAGAATTATTTATCACATCGTTAACTTTGCTTCAGTACTAGCCCATTTAGCGTACGATTCAGATTACTGGGAACGCTATTCTAATTCACAGATTTGCCGCTGTGGGCGGCCAGTACGCACAGCAAGAGTAGCCATGAGTGGTTACAGGTACTGTGTTAAATAGGGTCGACGCCAGAGCCAGCGCAGCCAGTGCGACTACACCAGGCGGCAGATAATAGGACAGCAATTTTTTTATTTTTTTTTAGTTTAGGGATACACTGGGAGCAAAATTTAGGAGCCACAAAGATTGCACCGGGCAGCAAATAGCCCTGGTATTAGATTCGTTATAAATATATCAAGAATACTTATTTTGAATATTTTAATAATCCAGATAGCCTCACCAGTAGGCAAGTGATTAAGCCCACTGAATACTGGTAGTTCGACCTGATCAGGTTTCGAACCCTGACGAAGTGGGTTAGCTGCATAGTTCGTTTTTTTTGCGGGTTCTCTCATATGTAGAGTGAATACAAGCTACTTTCCGCAGAAAGTCCTCTACGAAGGCAATTTTCCTCTTAGGCGGATATCCTTCGTGGTTTTACTGTATACAGCCTAAGCTAGCTAACTCAAGCCGGCAGCAGTTAAAGAATTCGCATTGGCAATGTTGGCTACATGCAGTAAAGCGAAGGCATCCAATTAAATATCGGATATTTACATGGAATGAAGAAATTATACACTCGTCTATTTGACTTTAACTTCAAAAACTATACATACAGTAGGCGCCGCATTATGTGATCATGATTGTCCACGACTATTTTAATAACATTAAACGATGTTCTCTGAAACAGCAATGGAGTTTAACTAATTTAATATAAATATAACAAAAAACATATAAAAATAGGCATATTCACAGCATTTTAATTAGGAAAAGGAAAATTTTCTTTATGAACTGTTCATAATGTCTTTAATGCAGAATATCATTTAGGAACACTTCATTGCGTTTCTAGAAATTATTTGGCCGATGCTATTAATACTTGGAAGGCATGCGTCGTTGAAAGAGAATATACCAATGTAAAATTAATTAGGCCATAAAAAACAGCGTTAGTAGATATTTTCATAGATTCTCCCACCCCAAAAACAAGGAAAGTAGGGAAAAATTCTGCATTTTCCTTCCCCCCCCCCGAAGAAGAGGAACCTGTGTCTGATATCCCTCAAAACCGACAGCGTTATTGAAACTCTATGCCAAACTAAGCTTGCTTTTCTGCTTAATTTTAAATGGTTGATTATAATCGAAACCAAGCTGTTTGGGGGCTTCACGGAGTCATTAGGTTATTTTGAAGCAGAAGACATGAAAAATAAGCAATGCCTCTCACCGGGACTCGAACCTGGACCTCTGGAAAACGCGCCGAGCGTGCTACCATCACACCACGAAGGCATGCAAAAAGGAGGAAGAAAATACCTAATAACTCAACCCTTTACTTGAGGGTACTTGATCGTAATTTCTTAATTTTCATAATTTATTTTGATTTTATTTGACGACTCTACTTCAATTTAGAGGAAAAAAAATATTCTGTAATAATTTTATCTTGTTAACCGAATTGATGATCACAATAAGCGATGCATTTTCCACGCTGAAAACTAATTTGCATTGGCTCATCTTTTAATCCTGCAATGCGGTTAGCTCTTGTCCAATCACCGTTCAAAATTGAAACAAAAGATTCACCTCTACGCTTTGCTGAAATGTATACTCACCATTCCTTCTCGACCTTGGGGATTTTCATCTCATAATTCTCGCGTCATGGGTCCTTGAAGCAAAAATTAATTAAGCTTTATAAAGCCGATATATTTGGCCAGTAAGCATACAGATATGTCTATTGGACTGTTGGCCTACTCACCTTTTGCCTGCTTTCCTCTCGTCACCCTAAGATATGCTGTTGGAACGCTCTGTCGTCTATGTCATCCATTGTCAGAAAAAATTTAGAAATGGTACAAAAAATTGTGAGGTGTTTATCGCGCCCATAGTGATGTGTTAACGAGAATATGTGTGCTCAAATTAGTCATCAGGAAACAAAACTTGTCTTGGTATCTATGCAAGCTTTTTCTTCCCCATTGTGTCGTCTACACTGTCTTCGAATCCTTAAGTCATCTACAGAGATTATGCTTAGTTACAATTAATGGAGGCGGCAGGATTGCAAACCGCCGCCTCAAACTCCAGTGGATAAAATACCTGCAAAATCAAAAATTAAAATGAGTAAAATGAAATGTGACTTAACGATGCCACTCACTTGACGAGGAGCAGAAAAAGTGTTTCCAAACCAGGTCAAGGTCAAATAATGAAGCTTGGCGCGAAATTATTTGCTTCGAATTTTCATCATCAGTTAAATGTTATCAAATGTATCGCATTTATTTATTTCGGCGTCAAAATGAAATTTGAACATTTTTAAAACTCATGTGAACTCATTACAGTTGGCCTTCAAAATTAGTACTAAAGATAAAGTACTAAATTTTCTAAAGAAAAGAAAAGTTTTTTTTTTTTTTTTTTTTTTTTTTTAAAGTTCGGAAGTATGATAGTTCAGCATTTTGTTTTAAATAATTTTGAATTTATAAGTAAATAATTTGAATGTTGTTTCATGATGATTTATTTCTAATGCTTATAATACTATTTTTATACGCTTAAATTAAGAAATTTACTGATTTTTTGAGAAAATTGTAAATGTAGAGAAGACCAAAGACCTTAAAGATGTCCTACGAAAAATCGGAACACGTTTCTGTAGATAACGATAAATTTACCAGTCCAGTATTTAATCCGACAAAAAAATCTCTCCTTCCTAAGTATTTTACATTTTTTGAAAAATGAGGTAATGCAGAAGGTGTTTGTGAGAAAGAAAAATTGACTGTATTTCCAGATTTTTCAAAAAGCGAGGTCTGGTCATTTTATATCCGAGAATGTGTTGAAACTGATGATTGGAAAGTATTTAAAAGAACAATTTTCAACTTACTTTTCTAGCTCAGAAAATGTTTCATTTCATGACTTTGTTTCAGTTACGTACAATAAATTTAAAGATATTGGTAATTATTTCCGTCAAAAATTTAAATTAGGTTCTGCATTATATTTAAGCGATCAGATCCTCAGGTCATATTCCGAATTATCACACATACACACAGATATGTAAATGTAGATATTCCTTTTAATCAGAGGTTACGTTACGTAAGTAGAAATAAAAAAAGGATAGAAATAAAATGGAAAAGCAAACACACACTTAGGTGGCATATAAAAATGAAGCTATAGGGCGGTCATATAAACAAGACTATTGGAAGTAAAATTATTTTATGTAGGTATGCTTTGTAAATTTACCTTTGTAGAAATATTTCCGAAATTTTCTTTGTATTGATTTATAAAATTAAGTTAAGTTTTGGATTATGGATAATACGGCTGTTTCGTAGTTCGCTTTTTAAATTTTAAACGCTGCCGTACCGGGCGAAGAAAATGATGCTTAGTAAGAAAGCTGAGAAGATAAAAACGGCAAGTGCGTAAAAAACTTTAACAAACCATTTTGGGTGACCGTTAAAATCTGAAACCGTTCATTCAAATATATATATATATATATTTTTTTTTAGTCTAAAGGGGCTTTGTCCCTGAAAGCCTATTGTTTTCGTTTTGCGATCTTGCGTCGAATCACTCTGAATGTCCGTTTCACTTTTCAAGTTGTTGCCACCAAATATTGTCGCTCTGTATTACATTTGAAGAAATTAAATAATGAAGAATCTGCATAAATGTATGTATATTTCTCGCATTGTGATGAAACAACGGTGCCTATAGCCATCGAATTTTGAATGACGTAATCCTACTCCGAGTTTGAGAACCTGGAAGCCCAAATTTGAAATTTGGAATTTGTTTTATTATCGATTTCATATTTTGTAACTCTTTAACGAATTTTTGATTAACAAACTCAAGTATTCCAAAGCGAGCAATGGCAACGTTGTACAGAATAAGCATTTTTATCTCCAGCGCGTGAGACTGTGAATCGGAAATTCTAAAGATATGCTCAATTTCAAATTATTTTGCGATATTGCTCTTGAACTGAATTTTATGGTTCATGTGCGAGGAACATGATATTTAATAAATAAAAATAACACACAAAATGTTAAAAAAAAATGCCCCTTTAGACGTAATTTAAAATCTGAAAATTTATTTATTTATTTTTATGTGTATGTGTGTGCTTATCAGCCATCGTTAGTGTTAGGCAGTGACAAATCGCCATATGAACAAATTTATCGCTGTTTTGCACAAAATGTTTCCGTATACATGCGATTTCTTGTGTACAGTACACGCTGAGTAAATTTGAATTGAGACGGTCAAACCAGCACATTTGTCTCCTAGGGCGAAATTCAAAATGTTCTTTCAGCTGTCAAACCTGAGCAAATCCGAAAATTTTCAGTGAAACCTACGTAGTTGTGTGATTCACATATTTTGAAAGTCACTGTCTACCACAGGTGTTAGAAATAATTTGCAGAACCCAAATTATCTCTTCCAAATGTCCTAAATTATGTCACAAAATATAATTTCTTCCAGTGTGGTCCAGGGAACCTAAGAGGTTGAACATCTCTCATCTACGGCGTGGATAAGAAGAAGTATTTTATATTACGCATTGAAAAAGCAATAGAATAAAAAGTGGGTTGAACCGCTATGTAGCAAAATTATAATTTAAAGTATTAACAGTGATGAAAACAGTAAAGCGGTTGGATGCTTATGAAGTTAACTGTTTTGCGGTGAAGTCGTATTTCATATGCTGAGAGCTCATCTTGCCTCTTTTTTACAAATAACTCGCAAGATTTGGTTGGCATAGAAGCAGAAGGGAGAATTAGGAGCTCGTCAAGGAACGCATCTCTCTGGAATAATAAATCACATCATCCGTCAACAACGAGTTTATCTCCTCCCAAACTGCCATTTTGCCTCTCAAATGTACTG
>KK122310.1:170273-180322 GCA_000611955.2 Stegodyphus mimosarum
ACATCGCAACTAAGGACCTTGATGACTTCCTGGTAAAACGTT
Source organism: Stegodyphus mimosarum (assembly GCA_000611955.2). Classification (NCBI taxonomy): domain Eukaryota; kingdom Metazoa; phylum Arthropoda; class Arachnida; order Araneae; family Eresidae; genus Stegodyphus; species Stegodyphus mimosarum. The sequence goes on from KK122310.1 coordinate 170,316, forward strand.
AAAGTGTGCGACGGAAGAGGGAGAGAAGGAGAAAGGGAAAAAAACTTCTACTTGCCCCTCTATCGTTTCGTTTCTTTTTTTCGACTCTCCTGTCCCGCGATCATCGCTCAAAAACAGCAAGTTATCTGAAACCCAACCGTCAAAGTAAGATCTGATGGATGGCAAAGGAACGCCTCCAAGTCCTGTTTGTTGGTCGTCCATCATCTTGCAGAAAAGCGTTTCTTTCTGTGGCTTAGATACTTTCGAGAACTTCCATTGTCCGTCCTTGGGCGAATTCACTTCAAAAGAGTTCACGTAGAAGGTTTATATTATTGAAAGCCATAGAAGCTCGGTATTTAGAAAAAACGCGGAGATCAGAATCCGCTCAATGCCCTGGATAAAAAAACTGTTCTTGTTTCACTCATTGTATGAAACCATTTAACTACCAAGAGTTGCAAAAATAATGACCCGGTAAGAACTCTTCTAGAAGCTTTGTCTACTGAACGCATTATTTTCATATTAAATATGTGCAGATGAAAAGAAGAATTCTATGGCAAGGGCACTAGGGCTAATGCCTATGGATAGGGTTTCCTTCATGGAGAATTTTTAAGATAAACTAGCACATATTCACGTTACGGTGCGCAAAATAAAACGTCACCCGCGAAAAAAGGAAACGGAATGAATGGCACCGGAAAATAAGCCACGGAAAAAAAGGAACATGAAATCTCGACAAATAATGTCTCCAATGGGAGTTGGGGAAAACAGCCAAATTCTAGTTTAACCAACAGGTTGAGAGCGGTCTTTCTTGCGGAGGGGTTAAGACGTTGAGCTAGCTGCAGCGTTGTTTGCGATTAACTCAGTCACTACTATACCTGTCGTCACCAAACTTTTTACCATTCTTTTCTGGGTCCTGGGAAAGGTCAAAGTCCACTTGTTTCCAAAAAAAAAAAAAAACAGCTAAAACCAGAGATAGTAATTAAAAACTCTGAAAACGATCATTTTCGCCCTTATTTTCCCAAGTGGCAACAGTCTCGCACTCTGGAGATAAAAATCTGCTTTATTTCGAGTTTCCGGTTCCAAAAATTCGTGGGAAGCCATTTCGACTATTCCCATCTTCGTACGACTTTAATCAGCTGAGATATTAATTAAAACTCTGATAACACTAATTTTCCCGCTCATTTTTTCGAGTGGCAACAGTCTCGCGAGTTGGAAATAAAAGTGCTTTATTTTGAAAAGAGTTGCCGCTGCTCGCTTTGAAATCATAGTCTGTTAAATAAAAAACTTGTAAGTTTTACGAAATCTTTATATATAAAGAAGAATGTGGGGTTTTTTTTCGCGTTATTGATTTCTGATCAATTATGATCAATTTTTTGCTACATTTAATCGACTAAAATTGAATATAGGTGAAATATCGGAAGGAAGTTGAGCTTTTACGACCATTTGATTAGAAAGACGAAAATCATTAAAAACGGCGGACCATTGTTGCTGATATAATAAGAGAGAACTAGTTTATTCTTCCTATCGAATATTTTTAGGTGGGTTCCATATCGCATCAGACTGAAAAATGTATGACTATGAATCCCATTTTTTGCATCGTTATTAGAGAACGATTACAGCAATATCGTTCTCTCTGTTGTTTGGAACATTATAACGTACCTGGCATCAAGTACTTCCGCTAGACTAATAATAATTTTAGGATGTTATTAATTAGATAATCAAAATAAAGCAAACCGAAACTAACTCATTCTCAACAAAGATTTCCTCTTGAATATACTACGCTCTCTACTTCTTTTGCTAACACTTGCTGCTACTGCTGCTTCAAATGTATTTCCAAAATTCTGTACGTATCGATGATGTTGAGGAAATTCTATATGGTACCGATAATGTTCAGCCTTCAGCAACAGGCTCTTACTGCGCCTTTTTAAACTGTGTTGGGTAAAAGTGTTTAGTAATGAAAATAAAGAAACGTTAAATTCGATCATGACCTCGCCTAATTTTTTCTACCTCTCTGCCATCAACAACTGTCTTCAATAGCTAAATCATTACTGCAAGAAAACGAGCACAGATTCCGCCCAGTGTAATGTGTAATCCCTATTAAGAATGTGCTTCTGAATAGTTAAAAACATAATGTATAAAAATGTGTTAAGTCAGCCATGTTCGCAAGGATCTGTATTTTCTTTTTTAAATTATTGTCCATACATAAAATTTTGGTGTAGTTATTTTTGACTAAATTTATTTACAATTTAACAAAGACTTAAGAAACAAGCTTAAATCTCGATGCGATGAGGAATATTTTGGCTTTGAAATTCAATAATATTTGATAAAATTAGATAACTCACAATCTCAAAGATTACTGAAGACAAAATTCTTTCTTTCTTCAGCGATTACTTATTTAGAACACTTTGATGAACATTCTACGTTTGGCAAATTGCCAGTTCTAAGTCCGTTAAATAATTCATTTCCAATGTACCAGAAATTCGTTGGTTATTGAAGATTCGAAGTTAAAAGAAAATGTGAATTTGAATATTTATGACCTTTTCAATGAAGTAATATTGATTCAAAATAACTTATAAGATACGAAACATCAAGTAGCAAATGGCTTATATTTTTAAAAAATGCTGGTTGTAAATGTATGAATATTTAAAAAATAGTTCCATATGTATTTTTAGTTCCCGCAACATCAGTTGTGAAAGAATTTTAAATGCCACGTGAATTAAATGCAGAAATGGACGAAATATGAAGTTTTAAAGAAAGAATTTCGTATACATTTTAATTTAAAGAATGTTGTTCAGAATTGTAGAAAAATGAAAAGTGATGCACATTTTCTAAAGTCTCCCAAAAATCAGAATAAAATTGAGTTTAAATATTAAAAGTTTACTTTAATGTTAAAAGTATCACCATTTTTTTAAAAAGTTTTTCCACATTTGCATCTTTTGTGTTTAATGAGTCAGTATCTTATTACCTAAATTAACATGTTTTAAATTTGTTTTTGAAGTTTTCAAAAATTGTTCATTCACATTAATTCTAAAATTGTATTCCAGCAATTTATAATAATAATAATAAATCTGTTGTGGACACAAGATGACTTCTTTGTAGGTCTATTACACATTTTCTGCTGCACTTGACTAAAACTTACTTCTTCGAATTATTCTAACTTAACTAACCGACCTCTCGAGAAAATGACATCAAAAACCGTCAATTTTGAAATTAAATATGCTGCTTATTTTTTTTGTCGCCGGCAGTCAAACTTCCTGCACTTTTATTTTTCCATAAGAGCATTAAGTTTTCCCAAATAAATGTATAGAAACCATGACTTTTTTTTTTATTCGACATTGCGAAAACATGAATATTTTCGCCATTTAAAAACATCTGTAATTAGACGTATACAACTACGACCAACGACTGGAGAAATTAAAGGCAAGTGAGGACATTTAAGTCGGGTAAGTGGGTGCCGATTGCAACAGCTTTTACCCGGGTAAGGCAGTGTTTGGTTCTACCAGTTGCAATAAAAAAAAGCAGGTGCACAACTAGATGTTATAGCAAACTGAAAATTTCAACGTTCTACGACTAATTGTTTTTCAGGTACATGAGATATATGTATATACGTAAGCACTTACGTACAAACTTCACGAAAAAATTCCCTTTTGAGCATATTTTACGATCCGTTTGGGGGAAAATAGTTCCTTTATTCTGTCCGTATGTGAAAAAAAAAAAATCCAAATGGTTTCGGGGAACGGTCAAAATGGATCTTTCCGTTGAAACATGATATCCAAAATTTTTGCGCGATTACAATACTTTACTGCGTACACGGAAGCAAAAAGGAATTAATATATTACAGAACGTTACAAATATATTTTGTAACGTTCTTTATTGCCACACGACAGAACCGGCAGTTCTCCTACTATACGTTAATAAAAAAATGAAAAATAGAAAAAAAAGGCTGAAAGCTTTCAGATTTTACATTACACCCAAAGGGATGCTTTCTAAACGTTTTGTGGGTTACCTTTACTTATTAAATATCATGTTCTTCTGGCTTAAAGCATAAAATTCAGTTCAACAGCAATATCGCAAAATGATTTTTAAATGAGCATATCTTTTGCGATAAAAAAATTCGCGCGCTGGAGACAAAAAAAATTTTTTTTTTTTCGTACAGTGCTGCCATTGCTTACTTTGAAATCGTTGAGTGTTTTAATGAAAAATTCGTTAACATTTTACAAAATATGAAATAGATAATAAAACAAATTCAAAATTTGGGCTTCCAGATGCCTATATTCTCGTGGAAACATACGTTATTCAAAACTGGATGGCTCTAGGTACCGTTGTTTTATTACAATGAGAGAAGCATATATATATTTATGCAGATTCTTCATTAATTTAGAAGTCAGACAACAAAAATCAGCGTTATATTTTCAAATTTTCACAAGTCTAGTTTGAATGGTTTTACCGAACCATCTTACTCACCTGCAAAAGCGCAAATGATGCTTCATTGATTCTTCATAGATTCTTCATTGTTTAATTTCTTTAAATGTAATTATAGGATTATATTTATATATAATTATAGGGCTCTAATATTTGGTGGCAACAATTTGAAAAGTGAACCGACATTTGTTGTGAACCAACGCAAAATGCTAAAACGAAATTAATAGCCCTTCAGGGTAAATTGCCCTTTGGACTAATAATAATGGTGATGTTAATGCCTATAATATTTTGCAAAACCTGTTTATCAAGCCTTTAATTTTCGTTTTAGAAAACCTGGGCTCAAACCTATTCTCAAAATGCCACAGTATCTATGAATTAGGTAACACGCTGTCTCTTTGTGTATCTAAATTAATATCCCTGCAACATTACGCACTATTATAACCTTACCTTTGTGCATAGCCGTACTGCGAGTAAATTGAAAGCATCATTTTATGTTTTGATTCATCTTCTGATCATAAGTGGTCTTTTTGTGATGTTACATCTTATTCCCTTCTTTGGCGTCAAAGCTTTCTTAAAATAGATAACGTGAAAGGTTCTGGATTTTCTCTAACCTGTTACTGAAAAGTGAATTCTGTATTGAGAAACAGGAAGCTCTCTCTCATCCCAGGAAATCTGTAAAAAAAAGAAGAAAAGAGGTATAGAACATTTCTCTCCCCGAGCAATTTCTCCCGATACAGCCAGAATTTGAAATTGAAAGTGGCAAGAAAATTGCCGAGAAGAGAGGGGATATTCTTTTCCGCGAGTTTCCGCAACGCGGTTGTAGTTAGCCGAAGAAGCACGAGTTCCGCAAATTCCCACGGTCCATTGATGGCCATTCGCTCTATGCACTACTACGGCAAATGTTTGCGTACCTAGGGTTGCCAACTCCTTTGGCTTATCACACTTTGGCGAGATGAAAAAATTACCAAAGTGACTTAATCAAAGATTTGAAAATAAGCAGTTTATTAACTTAAATCTGCACTTGTCGAAAAATAAATAAGCTGAGTTACGAATTTTTGTCCTAAGAACTTTGGCACATTGGGAAAACATTTGTATGCAACGACTAGCAACGTCCTCCAAGGCTGTCAATGTCTAATAATTTCTGTCCAAGGATGCAGGCTTTATCGTAATCGAAACGCCATTTAGTGTCAAGCTATAGTAAGAAATAAAGAAGTTTATAACATACAAAGATACACATTTTTATTTATCCGTTGAAGAAAATTCAATAAATAAAGAGACTAGGTTGTTATTATTGTTAAGTTTTGTCAAACTCTAATTTTTCTCTTTGTAACAACTTTGTAATTTTTCATAATTTGTTTATCTTTGAATTAGAGTAAATTACTTAATGATTAACATTTAGCTATTTAATGATAAGCATGTTAGTAATATTTGAAAGAAATGATAGTCTAAGAATTTAGTATTTAGCTGTGAACATATTTGAATTACAAAGTGTAATCAACAAATATGTCTTACAAGACTTTAGATTTCAGATAGAAAATAAATATAAATTTGAACCTGTTTGCCTTTTCGAGATTCTTATTAAATTTATTTAAGGTATTTCTTATTTTATTAATAAAATTTTAATTTTCTAAAAAGAAAATTCTGGCCTATTAGCTGTTTTTAGATCGTGCATGCAGCTCACTTGTTAATTTGAGTGTGAGGTTACTGCAGCAACGTACTGTATTGAAAATGGGAGACTTAACGTTGATGAAGCTGAGGGATGGAATGAAAAAAGTACAGCCCGTTGAAAAAATTAAGTTAATATTTAGGTAAATTTGAAGGGGGAGTGTAAAATTGAATGAATAAAAAGATGAAAAAGAAATAACTTGATTTCAGATGTCCTCTCTATATTTAATTTCAAACGAGGCGGGTATGAGAATTCTGCTTCGAAAACCCTTCGTTTCGTATTTGAATCATTCATTTAGTTAACATTTGAATCATTTGGCAGAATATGGCATACGATATTAAAAACAGCCCACAAGCGGCCGAGCGGTAAAGCCCCTGAACGCTGGTAGTTCGGTTCGAATTCCGAATCCCTCGAACGGGCTGGCTGCATGCGCGTTTTCGTGGTTTTCCTAATGTTCAACGTGTTAATACCAGCCAGTTTCCCTTAGAAAGTCCTCCACAAAGGCATCCCTCCTTTCCGTATAGTGCTTTAGAGCGAAACACGTAAATAATAATAATATTAAAAAAAATTTAAAAAATTTTTTAAAGTAAAGTTCAATATTATACGCCACATTGCAACTAAATTCTCACAGAATAAAGTAAAAAAAGAAAAGAAAATATAAATAGAAGATTAATCTAGAAATCTAAACATTAAGTTGCTAAATTAAGAGAAAAATATTTAAAGAATAAATTTTTAAAAAAATAATGATAATAATAAAGTAGTACCTCTAACTTGATATATATTCTGTTTAGACGCGAAAATTGTTTGTTTGGTATACGACATGTGTTTGAAGTATGACTCCAGTGCAATGAATCTCCACTGCGATTCCTACTCTTGTTTACCTGTTTGGTAACAATGCTACGACTACCCATAAGCGTCAGTACGCCTGTTGCTACTATGCAGTAAACAACACGCGCTATATAACTCTGACTTTTGAGGTGATTTTCTGTAAATTCTTTAAGAATGAGTTTAAGAAAAATTCATGAGAAGAATCAAGCAACGAAGAGAATTGTTAGGATCGCCATGGAGGTGAAAAAAGATATTGTTGAAAAGTAAGAAGATGGCACAAGTAACCGAGACTTAACTATTGCCTACCGTATACTAACTACGATTATGTCTACGATTGTGGGGGGGGGTAGAAATACACTACTCAATCGGCTAACATTGTGAAGGGGGTGGAATCGATTACCGAATAGAGATCAGTGACGTTAGAGAAGGTTGACGAATTCCTTTTGATCTGGATAGTAGATAGAAGAAAAACATTTATGTACGGTATCATGTGTAGTATTTTAGTTACGTGCAGTATATATTTCACCCACTATATCAGTATTTTAGTATTAAACGGTATTATAATAATAACAGTAAGATATTTTTTTCTATGACCTGATTAATAATTTTGTCTTTCTTTCTTATTGGGAAAGTTCGTCTGGTGTACGCCCAGGTATTTGAAATGGTTTAATGACGTACACCGAGGTATCACTGTAACCAGACGAACATCCACATTAATTATATTAGTCCGTTATGCTTATAAAATTTTAAGCCTCATATCGAAAGCGATGCTAAATTTAAACTTTTATAAGCTCTAAAAAGAAATCCTCACCCTAAAATATTTTAACAAAAAAATTATATACAGAGATTCATTAGAAGCAGCGAAATTCAAAAAGAATTTTGTACCTTTATTTTCAGTTTAACATTTTATTATTATTATTATTATTATTTTCCTTTCCTTATCAACACCTCACTTTTTATTATCACCCCCAAACAGTTATTAAATTTTTAATTAAGAATGAAATCCTGTCTGTAACAAATAAAGTTTTAGATAGCATAAAATTACCCTTCAATGACGCATGAAATCCCTTATTAATCCTCTCTCTTGTAACAATGCTTTGCCCAATTAGGGTTTAAAAAAGAAAAAAAAAATCTGAAAGCTCTGAGATTTCATATGAGGCCCAAACGAGCGTTTTTTTAACTTTTTGTGTGGTACCTTTATTATTAAATATCATGGTCTTCGTACTTAAACCACATAAAATTCAATTCAACAACAATATTTAAAAACAGTATATCTTTAAAATTTCCGATAGAGAGTCTTGCGCGCTGGAGATAAAACCGTTTTTCTGTGCAATGTTGCCATTGCTTGTTTTGAAATCGTTGAATTTGTTAGTCAAGAATTCGTTAAGTTTTACAAAATTTGAAATAGACAATAAAATAAATTCGAAATTCGGGCTTCCGAGTGCCCATGTTCAGTTGGAAGATTATGTTATTCAAAACTGGATGCCTCTAGATACCGTCGTTTTAAACAATGGGAGAAACATATATACATTTATGCAGATCCTTTATTATTTAAATTCTTTAAATATAATACAGGACGATAATATTTGGTGGCAACAATCTGAAAGGTGAAATGGACATTTATAGTGAATTGATGCAAAATGCCGTTTCCAGACTAATAGGCCATTTGGACTAACGCTGCTTTGGTCTTTAAGAGGGAAAAAAAAAAAAAAAACTAGGCTATTTAAAATGTTTATCTACATTTTTTAATAATATTTTGCAACAAGTTTGCTTTATGCAAAAAGTGTGATTAGGAAAATACGCTTTTAATACAGCGACATACCTTATTTCCTCGCGTACCTTTCCTCCTAGCATTTTAGCACTTAATTCTGAAAGTTTTAAAAAATTTTGCATGATTTCTCCCTTCCTCTATTGTATATAATTTTCTCCTCTGAAGGTTAGTTTATTGGTAAATGTTATTTACTTTATTATTTTTACTTTAATTCTGCGTATTCAATTTTTATTTTATTTTTTATTTTTATTTATTTATTGGTATTACCATTTCATCGTTTTATTTTTCCTTGTATTCATTGTTTGAAACCTATTTTATGCAGATTCGTCTTAAGTTACCCATGTGCAGGTGTTCTCACACTTAAAGAACTTTCCCAAACATGCGATTTCACTTTACTTGTATTATTTGCGTTCCACCACAGTGTAGCCTTATCCGCTGATATGTTCAGTCTTTCGAAATCCGGCTCTTTATTTCGCCCCTCTTCTCCTTCGTTTCTCTGATGTCCCTCATGGGAACTGCGGTCAATGCTCAATCATGTAAGGTGCTCCTGGGGCTATGCAAGGTAACTGAGTGGATTTACTGTCAGATATAAGCTCAATATCATTCAGATATTGTAATGTTAATATTACTAAGTATTCTTATTGAAATGTAAGTTTCTTTTAAAGAAATAATATTGCCATAGCTTGCAGTAGGTTATCCATGACTACTTTTCATTTGTTATGTTCCTACTGTAACTGCATTCTTCGGAAATTAAATCACTGGTATAATTTTCCCTCTAAATTTTCCGACGATAAAATTAATTAAAAAAAAGGGAAATACGCGATGAAATACGGTATATGAAAATATGGAGAAATTAAACTTAAAGCATCGAAAGTTAAAATTAAACTGGAATCAAAGCAAGGCAATTCCTCAACAATATTAATAATTGCATCCCTGGATAAGGGGTTTAACACTTGATCTAAACATATCAAAATTAAAATAAAAATTCATCAGTAGAACAAACTCGAGAAATAGAAATGCGAAAAGGAAAAAATATGCAAAATTATAAGAATATAAAAATTAATCTCCTTTAACTGAAACTCTAATTTAGAATTCATCAGGGGAAAAGGAATTAAAGTTTCATAAAAGTCGATAAATATGTTTCGAATACGTGTTTCGTTCTTCTGATACGTTTGAGATCAAACACCGAAAAAAGATTCAATTTAATAGCTATTAAAGACATTAAAATTCATTTAAAACCAGAAACTCGAATCTCAAATGTATCCAGAATTTTCCCAACACTTGGAAATAAGAATGAAACATAACATTGTGTCAAATTGACTACTTAAAAAAAAAAAAAAAAAA
>KK122310.1:180370-207329 GCA_000611955.2 Stegodyphus mimosarum
TTTACATTTATGGAAACTGACCATTCAAAATAATAATAAAAAAAAAGGTGATTCCCGATTATGCAATCCTAAACTTTTAATACCAAGAAAACGAAAACTTTTCGGAAGAGATTTCTATAAATAGTACAAAATTTAATCTGAGCCTTAAACAGCTAGAAACTGAAAACCTATTTGAAACAAAAATTGAGCAAAACGTAAACTTATTGAAGTCTAATGATGATCCTCTTTTTCCAAACTGTGTTTCTTGCAAAAGAAAGTTGGATTCAAGGCTACTCGGGAGAAGCAAAAATTGTGTACTTCTTGAAAAAGGTTTGTGATAAGGTTCAAAGAAAATTATCTCCCATGAAATGTAAAGCGAAATTTAGGTAATGATTAAAAATTGATTGATTGATGAAAAATTGATTAATGATTTAGAAAGCCGCAGATTTGGGAATGACACATAGTAAATCCGAAATGAAGAAGAAACCCGGAAGTCATATATATACGAAATGAGACGCAGTCGTAACACATTTAAATCATATTTCTTTTATTGCAGTTAAATAATTTACGGCCACAACTCACTACCATACTAATCGTGCCTGTTTAAGAGCAGTTACATTTTAGATATTGTTGCGATAGGAAGAAAAGTATCTGTCTCAGCGAGAACAGAGGTAGAAACAAAGTGCGCAGTTATCCAGAATGGCAGCTTATTAAGGGACAGTTTCGGTTTAAGTTCCGAATTAACTACTTCATCATTCTTATGTAAAAATCATACGATATGGATTGGTCTAGAAATGACGCAGTTCAGAAAAATTATTACTACTGTTACAGTAATAAAGAGGGGAAGTACCCAAATTAAAATGAGGAAGTAAGGGCTATAACTAACTTAAAATGTAATTTATAGTTACATATTTTTTACATGTCGAGTTTCGTATATTAGCGGTAACATGTACATCAAATGCAGAATTTCTGTCTTTTTGTATATGCCATTCTGTGCATTCCGAATAAAACCTAATGGTTACATGAAATTTTTTAACATCGCACAGATGAAATTTTACACACTAGGCGTCGCTGAATGTCACCAAAGCTTGTTAGCGCATCTTTCCCTGGTCGAAGCTAAAGCAAATAAATTCTCTATACAAAGAGAAGTACATATTTTAAGAGTTTAGCAAGGTTCAAGACAACAGCTAGCTCCCTGCCCCATGAGAAAAAAAAAAGGGGGGGAAAGAAAGAACCGTAGAACTCAGCAAAGGATTGGTCAACAGCATTCTAGGTTGTCACGACTAAAAGACGCACGCAGTTTCCTGAGCGAATGTTTAGTTTGACATTTCTGGTGTGGTAAGTTATACCAGTTTTCGCGTGCAACATGCAAAATCGTATTATGAAAACAAATTACAAAGACAAAAGGAAAGATTACATAACGTAGATTTTACAATAAGTGCTAAGTGCAAGTGACCTACAGTAAAAGAAACGGTATATCGTCTTTGAAGACAAGTGGACAATGTTTCGGTATGCCTAAAGGGTTGCCAATGTATTATCGTCGTAAATCTGTTGTAGGAATTTGCGATAAAAGGATGTGGATATTCAATAGATGTCGAGAGTTTGTCACGGAAGACTCAGTGACGAAAGGATGGCTGCCTTCCGTCAATAAGTGCGTTCCTGATTTCCGATGCTCTGTAACTGGTAAATTACGCATGTTTCATTATACAGTCGAACCCTGCTATAACGAACTTCAAGGAACCGGAAGTTTGATTCGCTATATCCGGTGGTTCGTTATATCCAATTCTATAAGGAAAGTAGATTATTTTACAAAATATAAATGCAGTATTTTTATATTTATATGAAAACGTGGTTGCTAAGGAAAGATTTAATAGCTTTTTAAAAGAATTAGTCTGTCAACAAAATCTAAAAACCTTAAGTAATAAATTTCGTAAGTCTTTCAATAGACCTAAAGAATGCAAAACTCCGATTTAATTTGTACTCAGATCGGATGTAATTTGTACTTAACCTTATAAAGTTCCTCATTTTTATTCTGTTAAATTAAGTGTCGAGGAACCTAGTGAATTGTTAAGCGAATAATCGCTTAGTTCCAAGAATATAAAGCGTAACTCAAGAAGGGTTAATTATCCTTTATTCACTCAAAATAAAATTATCAGTCGGCCCCTTTCTTCGGGCGTATAGTAAAGCCTCTACTTGGGTGTGTAAGATCTGTCTCTGCTATTCCACATACGCAAATTCTAGATCCTACAATGAACCTGTCGAATTCTCCCACAGGCGTGAATACATACCAGCACAGAAGAAGGGTAAAAAGTAACCGTTTATTAATTCAAAGTTTAACAGAGACACACGATATTCATACGTTACAAAACATTGTCCACTTGCGGAGGGAAACTTAAATGTGGAACATATTTCAAGTCGAATCTAAAATAGAATAGTGCTGGATTAGCATGTTAAATTACACCTAACAAGTTGACCGTCAAAAACCGAACAGGCGTGACGATGATTCGAAACGGCCAAAAGAGCAGCGAGATAGCAACGAAACGTGCGCTGGCTAGCGAAAACGCGCTCTGAATAAACTCAGAGTTTTTTTACCCGTTTAAATATTCTCTTCTTTTAACTTTAAATTGACATCCTGGCGAGAAAATACAAGAGGAAGTTGAGAGTTTCAGGAAAGGTATCAAACTTAAAATAAATTTATTATGCGAAATATGGGAAACACTACAGCTCAAAAAAGACTCAAAAAGTAACTCAAAAGTAAGAAATAAGAATTAACTTATGACTAACTTATGACTTTAGCCGAAGCTAACAATCTAACGGAGTTGGCCCTTAGTTTTAACTAGCCGGGGAACTATCAAAAGGTACGTAATATACGGCCGAGCGTAACAGCAGTTAGAGAGACTTAGGCAAAAGCGTGCTACTCATGATTCCTGGCTCTCTCTCTCGAACTTTCCTTTAATACTATTCTCTTCCTCACTTGCATTCAACGGGATTCTAAAAACTCATTCTGGTAGAGGATTGTAAGTCGAAACGAGATGAGAAAGGAAAGATGCATTAGATTAAAATAACTGTTATAAAATTAAAATATACCTTACGACTCTCTTATCGACAAGGCCGTACACATATAGCATAGAATACTTTTTGTGACGTCTACAAGAAAGCCTATATATGTGCATCTTGAAATATGTCCAAGAAATTAAGGCAATATATGAAAAGGACATTAATCCAGATGTAAAATACAACGAACATTTTGGCATTAAAATAGAGAAAATACTTTTTTCCCCTAGCAGTTTTGGGAAATGTGGGCTCTCTTAGCAAAAACCTCGTACCGATCAAAAAAAAAAAAAAAAAAAATTTCCAAATCAACTGTATAGTGAAAACTCATCAGATTCACTAGTTCTCCTTTTCCTGAATAGTGAAAATTTCAAAATTTCCATCATAGTGAATGTCTGATAACTCAGACAAAATATTTGAACGGAATCGAAGAACCCACTTGCGTTCTTTGGTTTAATAGACACATACGCTATATACAAAGAACGCCATAGGGTGTCCTAAGATTTGCTTATTGTGCTTTCGTACTCCTGAACTGTGTGACACATCTGTTCGCATAGTCTTCGTTTAGTAGGGCTGCACATAAAAATAAATAAATAAAAAGCAATTTAAATCATTTCTCTTTACAGACGGAAGGTGGAATGTAGTCCTTAGAACATAAATATGATGATTTTAAGAGTTAGTGATTTTTTTTTTCATTAAATATTGCGATACAAATGGAAGGAAAACAAAAAACGTTTCGATGAAGATTTCCATATAGCTCGTTGTGGTCCCATTTTTATACCTTCGGAAGTTCGCTATAGCAGTATGAATGAAGAGTATAACAGAATGGACAAGGCCAAAAGATTCGTTCGCTATATCCGGCTGTTCGTTATAGCCGGGTTCAAGCGTATGTGCGTAAAATACGTTTGCTCATCTTTGGTCGCAAAATGCATTTCCCTTGACAAGTTCTGTTTGGAGCTTTAAATAAAAAAAGATTAACTTTTGTTTTCACTGTTTATGTATTTTCAACTTTTTTACTTTTTCCGCTCCAAATGTATATTATAAAATTTGCAAATTCATAAAAACGAAAATAGGTAGGGGATCATGGTTCTTACAATTCTTAAATAATTCTCTCATATATTTCATTTCCTATATTATTCTGCAGTACTATATGGCGAATTTCTCGACTTAACTTTCGGAGACCTCTCATCTTAAGACATAAAACAAATTTACTACATTTAAAAAATTAATTAATGGTTTAGGGATCCGTAGGAGAGTGTGGCCCTCACAATTGTGACATACGCTATCCTTTAAATCTAGCTGTGCATGTATTTGCATGTTTACATTCGGGTGGGGCAAAAAAGTGTTTTTTATTTCCTTGTACGAAGTAAATGAATTACTGTAATCGCCTAAAATTTCGGGCATCAGATTTCAACGAAAATATCCCTTTTGACCGTTCCCGAATCCATTTAGACTATTTTTTTGCGTGACATCTGTACGTTTGGAGAGTCTAAATGACTCTTTTTTCCAAAACAGATTGTAAAATGGATTTAAAATAGTTTCGAAAGGGATTTTTTTTCTGTGAGAGGATATAGTCTCTGGATTCGGGACAGTCTGTCATTTTAATCCGGTTATTTGGTAAAATTTTAAAAGTGCCTAATACACAAAATGTAATAAAAGGGAATATACAAGAAATATAAATCAAAATATCCACCCATTACGCTCAGTATTGCGTCTAAATATTTTGTACCTAGATCTAAGAATTTTTTATGTCTAAATAGATGTTATTCCCCAAAATTATAGTATGTGGCTTAATGAATTTAAATATTTTATTCTTTCATCCAGGTAATTTTCCAGAATTTATAACAGCATGTAGTCTATGAGATCCAGTTATTTTTATTTCATTTTTACTAGTTTGTTTCACTGAGTGTTGATACCACTAGAACTTACACTGGCCACATCATTGTTACAGCATGTTTTGAGTTCAAATTACGAGTTATCATTTGCGATTTCAATTTCTAAAATGCCCAAAAGAAACTATATGTTTGCTGATGAATTAAATAAGGATTATCGGTCTTTGAAGGAAGTTTGTAATCTTATTGACTATGTGAAATGTGAACTATGCTTTTAAATTTCTTTTAGAAAATTCACAGTAATAGTGATGAATACTAATCACTTCTTAATACTGTGTTCAGTTGAGTTATTAAATATGCTTATGCTAACAACTTCTTTATTTAGATTTTTCACTCATAAGTTCTTATCCTAGAAGGGTTTATTCTTTATTAGTCCAAAAGGGCAACTTGTCCAGAAGGACTATTAATTTCGTTTTGGCATTTTGCGTTGGTTCCCTTTTCATATTGTTGCCACCAAATATTAGAGCCTTGTATTATATTTAATAAAATTAAATAATGAAGAATCTGCATAAATGTATGTATATTTTTTGCATTGTGATGAAACAATGGTCAAATTTTGAATAACGTACGTTTCTACCCGAATATGGGCATCTGGAAGCCCAAATTTGCAATTTGGAATTTGTTTTATTATTTCATATTTTGTAACACTTTAACGAATTTTTGATTAACAAACTCAACGATTTCAAAGCAAGCTATGGTAACACTGTATGGAAAAAAAAAAAAAAAATATTACCTCCATCGCGCGAGACTTTATATCGGAAATTCTAAAGATATGCTCATTTTAAAATATTATTTTGCGATATTGTTGTTGAACTGAATTCTATGGTTTAAGTGCGAAGAACATGATATTTAATAAATATAAAGGCAACCCACAAAACGTTAAAAAAAAAAACCTTTTGGCGAAATGTAAAATCTGAAAGCTTTTAGATTTTATTATGAGTGTTTTCTCAAAACTTCGTCTTGATTGAACCAAAACTCATTTTAAAATATTATTTTGCGATATTGTTGTTGAACTGAATTCTATGGTTTAAGTGCGAAGAACATGATATTTAATAAATATAAAGGCAACCCACAAAACGTTAAAAAAAAAAACCTTTTGGCGAAATGTAAAATCTGAAAGCTTTTAGATTTTATTATGAGTGTTTTCTCAAAACTTCGTCTTGATTGAACCAAAACTATCCCGTTTCAAACAAAAAATATTACGGTAAGCCTAAAGTAGGAGCGACTGCGTAATTCGCTATATAAATAAACATATACCATGTTCATTCGCCATGCACGTACCTGTTTGTGTTGAAAGACTTGTTTAATTCAAAAAGCATAAATATTTTGTCACTTATTTTATTTTATTTATTTATACTTCTTTTTATTTTTATTTATTTATTTTTTTTTATTATTATTTTTTAATACTTTTTAACAGACTGGAGAGGGGAGGAGGAAAGAGAGAGCAAATACTTCAACACTTTCATCTTTGGACAGGGGAAAAAAAAAGAAAGAAAGAAAAAAGGGGGGAAGAAAACTTTCAATAAATACGACAAAAGTCCTCTACAAATATCTGTTTTTATCTTTGATAACAAACAGAGGCGAGAAGAAATGTGAAGAGATAGAAAAAGTCGTTCCGAATTTCTGGCAACCCCTCTGTCTTCTCTCTCTGACACAGATACGGTTGACGATTGGGTTTCAGAACTCTACGAAGTTAAAATAGCGGGGAGGAGAGGGAGGAAAAAAAAAAAAGAGGAGCCTTCGTCAAAGGAGAGATCCGTGGGAAAGCGATAAAGCCAATCAAATGGTGAGGTGCTGACCAGTGGATAACCTTATCGCGGTCGGCGTTTTAGATCTGCATAGAAAAGCGGCCGAAAAATGCAAAAAGTATGCTGCGAATGAGGGAACAGACGGAAAGAAAAAAAGAGAAAGAATGACAGAAAAGGAGGGGGGACTTTAACGGGACATGTGTGAATGACATGTATTTATGGAATACTCTCTTTTACTGTATATTTTCCTGACAGTTTTTTTTTAATAGGATTTTTGTCCGAAGTTGTTTATGGAGTTTTAATGATGGTGAGAAAAAGGGGAGACTTCTTTTACTGTTTTACTTCTAGAAAGAGAGATAGCAGCAGAAGATAAGGATTAACTGTTTTCAGGAAAAAAAAAGAAAGACCGTTAATTCAAGGGTAGTTGATCATGAAAAAGAAAGAAAAAAAGCGCTTTTACTGTTAATATAGAAAAGAATTTTTAAGAAATTGGAATTTTCCTATTTAATTAACAATTTAGGTATTAATGATAAAAATTTCTTGTATTTTCGCCCTGAAAAATTAATTAAAAACATTATTATACAAATTGCAAATTCTATTGAGAATATTTAGATTTTACTTTCTATTTCACTAATTCTCAACCTTTATTCATCACGGTATACTTTTAACAATTTAAAAATTCCGTGGGACAATAACAATAAGACAAATTTAAAAGCTTAACTTTGTTAATTTATTAATGTTACACTGCGAGAAAAAAAAAAGGGAGGGGACTGATCTATATCTCTCTTTCTACTGGGCCGATTGACGAAATTCAACTTAATTTATTTAAATTACAGGTACAGTGCGCAATAAAAAAAGGGGGGAGACAGTTCTGTATCTCCGGTTCTACTTTGCTGATTGACAGAATTCAAATTGCATTTTTCATGTCTCGAAAGCGTGACTTAGGATATATATTAGATTTATCTATAACATCATTCTAACATAGGTATTTTTATACGAAATCGGACTTTTTCTGAAATGACATGCCAATTTTTTTTCCATATTTCAATTCTACGTCTCAAATTACGCCTAACTATTAAATTTTGTAAAATTTAGTGCGAAATTTACGGAAAAATTTTAAAATTTATTTTGCAGATTTTTTTTCAGTTTGCGCTTGACTAACTTTGTAGAGACATTAGGTTATTTAGTAGCAGGAGACATGAAAAATAGGCAAGGCCTTCGCCGGGAATCGAACCGCGGACCTCTGAAATACCGGCTCAGTGTGCTGGCCATTACACCACGAAGGCACGCTAAGAATGTGGGAGATATACCTTATATACTCCCCTTTTTAAAGGGCGACTAGGGTTTTAGGGGACCTAGTCGCCAAATCCTGGGTGTGGAGAGTCATCATCCACAACCCTTTTAGTTCGGGCGCCAGTGTAGAGACATTAGGTTATTTAGTAGCAGGAGACATGAAAAATAGGCAAGGCCTTCGCCGGGAATCGAACCGCGGACCTCTGAAATACCGGTTCAGTGTGCTGACCATTACACCACGAAGGCACGCTAAGAATGTGGGAGATATAGCTTATAACTTCACTTAACTAACTTCTTAATTTATAGCAACCTATTTTCCTTTTTTTTTTTTTCATTGCAGACGAGCGGAAAAAAAGTTATCGTTCATATTTTCAAATAATTTTAACAAAGTGAGTAAACCATATTTGTGTTATTATCGCTTTTAAGAAATATGCGAAATTTCAAAGCGAGCAAATATATCAATTCACGTATATCTTAGGGAATTCTGAATAAAAAAACTCTAATTTTTTCAGGTATGCTTAGAAATGCATCTACTTTAAGATTATGGTAAAACTTTTATAGATTATAAATCAAAATGTTTTTCGAAAAATTTATAAAAATTATTTAAAAATAAATCATAAAAAATGGGCCAATTTTATTTGGAATAAACCTAAATTTCGAAATGTCAAAGAAGGAATCGATTAAGTTTAATAAAAAAAAAGAGATATTAATGAATATATATCAAATTCAATTAACATTGAAAAGCTAGATCTTTAAGAGCTAATTTTTTAAAAAATACTCTTGCGATTTTTACAAAATTTGGTAGTTTGAAATAATTAGATACGTAGAATCGAAATATGGAAAAAAATTGGCATGTCATTTCAGAAAAAGTCCGATTTTGTGTCAAAATACTTATATTAGAACATCGCTATAGATAAATCTAATACATATCCTAAGTCGCGCTTTCGAGACATGAAAAATGCAATTTGAATTCTGTCAATCGGCAAAGTAGAACGGGAGATACAGAACTGTACCCCCCCCCCCATTAGTTCGCGAGTATTCAAATGACGTAAAAAGAGGTAGTATTTAAAGGAAAGTTTTAGTTTGTTACTAGCTGAAATTCTTTGATAGCAATATTTGCGGTATTGCTTTATTCTTGTCAATAATGCTTGTTACGCCGATATAAGTTTGAGCCAGGTTGCGCCATAATCTCTTCTGCATAGCCTTTGGCTATCTTATCTTTAGTTTAGTTTAATTTTAAATTCTGTCTTTTTGAGTTACTCCATAAATGCTGCCTGGTTTCGTAAACATGAGAAGTGCCTTCTGTAAATTAGTTGACTTCTTAATAAAAGGGTCTTTTACACCTTTCTTAAGTTCTTTGTTTTCTTACAAGGCATAGCGTTAATTCGCTTTAATCTTTCAGAGTCTCGACTTAGTGTCTGCTTCCCAAGAAGGTAAGACTCTATAAAGTAAACGAAATGATAAATTACAAATTATATATGATGCGAAATTTGAGATTAGTGTTTTTTTTATAACTCCATTCATATTTGGATGTAAAAATGGTAATGCTACTCTCATTTCGTGATCCCGATTTAAAAGTCTATAATTTTTTCAGTAAGACGTTGTTGTGACTTCTCTCACTCGTCTGACAGAACATCAGCACAAGCCGGCGCCCTCGGTATGGCAGTCAGCGCCTCTAACTGCTATCCCGGTTAAGGGCGGCACAAATAAAATGTGGAAAACTATAATAACACACTTAAAGCTATTTCTGATATTATCGGATAATCGTATCTAGGATTAATCCAGAAAGAATTTATTGATTCTTCTGAATATTTTGAAATAACTATTTTTGCAACTGACTCAAACTTTTCGTTGTCCACCAGCGGCCGAGCGGTGAAGTCGCTGAACGCGGCTAGATCGGTCCGGGGTTCGATTCCCGTCGAATGGGCTGGTTGCACAGAAGCTTTCGTGGTTTTCTCATGTGAACGTGCATACGAGCCAGTTTCCCTTAGAAAATCCTCTACGAATGCGCCCCTACTTTTAAGCGGATAGTCCTCGAGTGCTTTGCCTTAATCAAATAAACCAAACTTAAACTTTTCTAAACTACCTTCTTATGCTTTATTTTTCTATAAATGTCGGCCCCCCAACCAGTTTATCGGTATTTTTTTCCGGTCCTTGCACCTTACATAGTGTATTTACGTTATAAAATTTTTTTTAAATCATTAAAAAAAACTTAAAGCTTTTTTACATTACGTTCAAAGGCGCGTTGTTTTTTTTTTTAACTTTTCGCGTGTTACCTTTATTTATTAAATATCCTGTTTTTCGCACTTAAACCATATAATATTCAATTGAACAGTAATATCACAAAATGTTTAAAAAAGCATATCTTTAGAATTTCTGATACACAGTCTCGCTAGCTGGAGATAAAAATGTTTCCCCCCCCCGCACAGTGTTGCCAATGCTCGCTTTGAAATCGTTGAGTTTGTTAACCAAAAATTCGTTAAACGTTTACAAAATATGAAATAGATATTAAAACAGATTCCAAATTTGGGCTTCCAGATGCCCATATTCGAGTGGAGGACTGCGTTATTCAAAATTTGATGTCTCTAGGTACCGTTGTTTCATCCCAGTGCGAGAAATATGCATATATTTATGCAGATTCTTCATTATTTAATTTCTTTAAATATAATACAGGGCTGCAACATTTTGCGGCAACAGTTTGAAAAACGATACGGGCATGTACAATGAATCGTTGCTAAATGCCAAAATGAAATTAATAGCACTTCTGATCTAACGCCCTTTGGACTAATAAGTAAGCTACCTTAGTTGCATACTACAGTATTTTTTGTCTTCTAACATATCAGCAAAGTCCTTATTATCTTGTTCAAAAAGTATCTTTATCTCTTTTTTTAAAAAAATTCAGGCACGCGAAATTAAACTTTTCCTCTAAGTCTAGATAACCAACTAATTCCCATGCGCAGTAGCAACGATTTGTATTTAAACTAAATAATCCGGAATATTTGACTAAATAGGCTACTTTGAATGGTCTCGATTTTATATAATTAATCATTTTAACACTTCCAGCAGTGATATGACACTTTCGCCCATGACAGTTCCGCACAAGCGACATTTGCGCACATCATCCCTGCGGGAACATGAAATTTTCTAACAGGTGTAACCAGTCATGAACAATAAGTGACAGTTCGCTCAGCCTGTCAGAAACAATTAATCATGCTTATGCTGTGCTGACATGATTTTTCTTATATAGTGTCCATTCCTTCTCTGACGGTGGATTTCTGGTAACTATAATTTTCTTGCCTACGTGCACAATTTCTCCGAAACCATTGGTGAGAATTTCAAAAAAATTTGACCAACTTTATAAATCTTAAGTGAGTTTAAAAGGAGGGAGAGACAATTATGTCTCACCTACCTATTTAGAAATTATTAGTTATAATAAAAAATAATTGATTTTGGAGCTACGAAAATAAAATAAAATTAAACTAACTAAATAAATAAAATGCATTTTTAAGAATATACATGTGTAACTCTATTATTCTTAACGTATGTTATTTTAATTGTATATTATTTTTCTACTTTGAAAAAGAGATCAACGAAAAATACTGATTTCTTTATGTAATGTTACGTGCACTACATTTTGCAATATCATGTGGATGACAAAAAAGAAAGGCATTTTAAATATTTTATTACATTGCTGGCCACCCAAATTGCAACACCAAGAAAGACAAGAGATATCACAACAAAATTTATTTAGTAGATAACATGTTGACCAAGTATCAAATGATTAAATTTATAGACTTCTGTGAAGTGTCGTTCCTTCCAGAATCAGTAGCCAGAGTAGCGCCATTGTCGGAGATCACCGGTTTCACACGCCTCAGCCAAAGAGACTTTGGACGTGTTCTTGGGGTACAGCAGACCAAGCAGCTTCCACACGTTGCCAAAGTTGATCTGGTGTGGCAGCTTGGGATGTAATCTGGGTCAATCGTTCAGCAACCATGGACCACATATTTGCTATCGGCAAAAGATCCGGACAGCGAACCGGCCAGTTAGGCAATTCAATCTGGCGATTGACGGAGAACCCTTGGACAATGCGTGCCACGTGTGGTCGCGGATTATCCTGTTGAAATATGGCAGCGAGCAAGCCCTGAAGGTAAGGAAGGACAACTGGCTCCAACACCTCAGAGATGTAGCGCTGGCTGTTTAAAGTACCGGCATTGCGTACTAGAGGAGTGCGAGAGTGATATTCAATACCGCCCCATACCATAATACCCGGTGCAGGACCAGTGTGGCGGTGCATAACGCAGCTGTTCAGCATCCTCTTTCCCCGGTGTCTCTAGACTCGAATCCAACTATCGTCGTGTTGCAGACAGAAGCGCGACTCGTCAGTAAAGACAATTTCATTCCATTCTGCCGTCCGCATCCTTCTTTCAGCGCACCATTGGCGGCGGAGACGTCTGTGTTCTGCATGAAAGGTAGACGAAGCAATGGACGTCTTGCGGACAGACCACTCTGCTGTAAACGGCGTCGAATGGTACGCGCAAACACTGGATGATGCACTACAGATTGGATGTGCTGTGCTATGGTTCGTGATGTGACTGAGCGATCCGTCACTGCCATGTTTGTCATGACGTGAAGTGGTGCACTGAGGTGGATGCGATCGAACACGTCGGTCCGTCGTACTCTCCTGCATCCAACGGTCACATATGTGCATTACAGTTGTTTGGTTTCGTCCAACACGACTACCGATTTTCCTAAAATCCTCACCTCCGCTAATGCGTGTTGTAAATTTCATGTTGTTTGCATGCTTCCTTCAGGATGTTGCATTTAGAATGGCCAGCAGTGTATTTAGGATTTAAAACAAAAGTAGCATATGCACTATTAAAAATATCGAAATAAGCATACAAAATTCCCCATTTATAAACCAGTTATGAAAGTACTGAGCTTTAAAATTGTATTTTTGGGATATTTTTATGTTTTAAAGGATTTGGTGTTTGATTTGGATTTGACGTTTGATTGTATGTTTGATTTTGATGATTTGATGCTTGATTTGGATTTGATGTTTGTTTAAAGGATTGATGTTCGATGGTTGTTCAATGACCCCTTAAGGTATTTATCATTCTTTACGCGCTAACACATACTTAATATAAACATATTATTAAAAATCTATATTCGTGCAGTTTAATACAGGAAAATTGTGTAAAATAAATTAATGCTTTAAGTCACTTTTCCAAGTTGTGGAAAGAAAATCAAGAAGATGTGGTCTTGCGCGGAACTGTCACTATAGAAACTACTATCACCCACTCAGCAATTAATGTTCTTGTGCGCAATAATAGCTAATCAAAAAGCGTTTGCAGTCAATACTTAAAAAAGCTAATCCATATTGTTACTGCATTATTTGCGACAGCTTTATGACTTTTTTCACCTGAAGCTTCAATTTCAGACCATGTTAATACGCTGCTATTTATCTAAATGGAAGATTCTACACCAACGAAATTGTTTTCTGGTAACTTGATACAAGAAAGTTATCTGACATAAAATGCTGTTAACTCTTTTAGGATTGTGTTAATATTAATAATTCCAATATTTCCCAAGTATTCTAAGACTTTTTTTTTGTTTTGTTTTGAGGCGTAAATTTACTATCATGCCTTTCTTCAAGCTTTATATTTAATTTTCCAATTTCAGCGACAGTGTCACTTGCACTCACTTTTTGCTTTCCGTAATCAAGAGAGTTTTGTTAAATTATTTGAATTTCCTTAACGCAAAACACAAATACAACATCAATTTGTGAAGATATTAGGTTGCTTTGAAACAAGAGACATGAAAAACGTTCAGCATTCTCGCCGGGACTCGAATCCTGGACCTCTCAAATACGCGTCGAGAATGCTTCCAGTTGCACCATGAAGGAACGCGGAACGAAGGGAGAATATACCTTTTAAGTTTAAATGCCGAATTGTCGTTTTACCATACGCTGCACTATTTTTACTTCTTGCACATTAGGAATTTTTAAAAAAAAATTTACCATTTAAGCGGGACAAAATGGTAAACTGGCCAAGACGCAGGGATCACTTCATCAGACCGAAACTGTGCCGGTTAAAGCAGAATGTCTGGTAACTCTACACCCACGGGAAGTGATCGGCATGAAGGCTCAACGTATTTCATAAAAGCGGACATATACTCATAATTTTTATTGTAACTAAAAGCAGAAAATTTGCTTCTCTAAAAAATTTTAATTGAATTGAAACAGAAATGTTCGGTTTGTGTATCATTAAAAGGTATACTTGTAATACTTTTACGCTTAATTTGTTCAAGTGTCAATCGCACAACTTTTAGATGAGCTTTAAATAAATCTTTCTACTACAAGAATAGAGGGCAAAAAAATAAACTTTCAGCTATCCTTTTTTTACTTACCATATAAGTATCGTGAGATGTGCAGATGGAAGTGACGCAATCTGGAAAATCTGCATCTTCGAACGCTACGACAGAAGCGTGAAAATCCTTGAACTCGAATGCATTCGATAGCAATGTTTTTTTCTTTTTTTTCCTCCTTGGTTGTATCCTTTCCCTTGTTCTTCCCGTCTGGAACATTCAGACGAGGTTCTGTTTAGTATTTATTTTTCCTTCTATAATGATGAAATAAATCATAGAATAATCTTTCATTTTTTACACGCATCTTCCTTTCATTCTAAAACAAGAATGCGTTGTTGATGTTCACGAAATTAAAAGTGAAGTGTTTACATTAATGAATAGATATCTCAAATTATATAGGTATCGATTTCAAAGTAAGGAAGCCGCCAAACTGCGATGTTTTGAGACTTTTTTCCCATTTGAAATCAAAAAGAAAAGAACAAAATAGTTATTTTTACTGGCGCATATTTAGAAGGGGGATACGTGAAATGATGATAAACTGAGTCTGAATTGCTTGCAGATATTTATCTGACGGTACTGTCTTTGAATAAAGAGCGACATCGAAATTGACTTATCTAATGAAAACGGTTAAGTGGAGTGTTGATAGAAATTTTTCGGTAGGTTAGTGAGGCCTCAAATTAATGAACGTGAAAATTTGATTTACAGTGAGTTAAAAAAGTTTTTTTTTTTTAACTTTTAGACATTTAACTTTACAAACATTTTTACCTAACAAATTTTTAAAAGTTAATTTAGAAGTCAAACAACAAAAATCAGAGTTATATTTGCAAATTTTCGCAGGACTAGTTTCGACGGTTTTCCGAACCATCATCCTCAGCTGCCGAAGAAAAAAAAAATGATGGTTCGGTAAAACCATCGAAAACAGTCCTGCAAAAATTTGCAAATATAACGCTGATTTCTGTTGTTTGACTTCTAAATTAATATTTGTTTGGCGTGTTTTTTACCTTAATTAAACTTTTAAACGTTTTTTGAAAGAAGAATTAAACATCTAACTTGAACAAAATACTTTACCTTGAACGAAATAAATACCTTAGGACTAACCACAACCGAAATGTTATCTTAAAATGTATTTAAATGAATGTAAAATTATGCACTTCTTGGGTACAAAGAGGAAAAAAAAACGGTCAAAAAGGTATTGGAGTACAGGTACACTGCGAGGAAAAAAAAAGGGGGAACAGTTCTATATATCTCCCGTTCTACTGTGCCAATCGACGAAATTCCGATTGCGTTTTTTCATGTCTCAAAAGCGCGACTTAGGATATATATATATTAGATTTATATACAGCATTGTTCTAATATGGGTATTTTGACATAAAATCGGCCTTTTTTTGAAATGGCATGCTAATTTTTTTCCATATTTCGATTCTACGACTCAAATTATGTCTAAATATTAAATTTTGTAATTTTTGGTGAGAAATTTACGGAGAAATTTAAAAATTTATCTTGGCGCATTTTTTTCAGTTTGCGACAAGAATTATATGTTATTGTCGCTTTCAACAAATATGCCAAATTTCAAAAAGTGCCAGTATATAAATTGACGTATATCTTAGGAAATTTTGAATAAAAAACTCTAATTGTATGATTAGAAATACATCTACTTTAAGACGAAGGTAAAACTTCTATAGATTATAATTCAAAATTTTTTTTGAAAAATTCATAAAAATTATTTGAAAATGCAAATTTTAAAAATAAATCATAAAAAAATGGTTGAATTTTATTTGGAATGAACCTAAATTTCGAAATGTGAAAGGAAGAATCAAATAAGTTTAATGAAAAAAGAGAAATATATACCAAATTCAATTAACATAGAGGAGCTAGAATTTTGAGAGCTAATTTTTTTAAAAACTACTCATGTGACTTTTATAAAGCTTGGCAATTTGACATAATTTGAGTCGTAGAATCGAAATATGGAAAAAAAAATGGTATGCCATTTCAGAAAAAGTCCGATTTTATGCCAAAATGCCAATATTAGAACACTGCTATATAAAAATCCGATACATATCCTAAGTCGCACTTTCGAGACATGAAAAACGCAAGCTGAATTTCGTCAGTCGGCCCAGTAGAACAGGAGATATAGAACTGTCCCATCTTTTTTTCTCCCGCAGTGTACATATTTAAAGAAAGACTGTAAAAAGACTTTAATTATAATTTGGGTCTCTTTTACCTTGTACAATTTCACTGAGTCTTCTAGTTACGCATTTCGCAAGATTTTGATACAGAATTAATTCGGTTTTTAAACCATTGTCTGGAAAGTTTGTCTTTAAGTTCTTTTCCATTGGAAATTTTAAATGCATTAACTCTGTTTTGAAAATTAAACCAAACTTCCTTTAAAAGATACAAGTTTGGACTCCACAGTGTTTAAATTGTATATGAACACTTGTAAGAAATCCATAGTTTGCAAATAACAGCATTGTGTTTGAAATCATTGTCCTGATAATGTTTGCAGTGCGAGAAAATTCCCATTTTTTTAGCACTCTGTTTCAAGTTTTGTTTTAAATTATTTAAATAATAAATTTATCGGTTTTGCCATCAACAAAACATTAGATTTCCAACGCTGCAAGCACTTGCAGAGCCCGAGACTACTTCCACCCGTGATGTAACACTTGCACACATGACCTTTCTGTATAAATTGCACTTGCGCACATCATCCTCGAGGGAACATGGAATTTTCTAAGCGGTGTACCCAGTTATGGATAACAATTGATACTTCCGCACACGTTTCCAGAAACAGTCATTCAGCATTGTGGTTTATCGAGATTGTTACGAATTTTGTGTAATGTATCATGAAAAGTCTGAAGAGAGTGAAGCTCTGCCGGAAAAGGAGGTTACAGGGGCAAGTCCGCGTTTAACATCGAAGTAAATGGTATTTAGCTAAATTGGCAAGAAATCGACAGAAGTCGCTAAATCTGGCGATCATTTGGCGAAATTTGGGTCCGATCCTTGTATAACTCTAACTGACACTGTAATTAAATAATTGTAATTGATTCATTTATGTAACTGTAACCATATCCGGCCCTCATAAGTAACTTTATATGCCATTCACTAATTTCGAGAAACGGAACGTACTAGAGATTTCTCGGTGGCCGGTTGAAAAATATTGTTACGGAATTTATATTTAATTTACTATCTTTAGTACACTGTAAAAAATTTTAGTCCAACGTTACACCATTTAATGGTTCAAAATCAAAGATAGTACCAAAACATGGTTCACTTGATTTTACGTTTCACTGATATTTGGTGAAACGATCCAACTAGGTAAACGTTTCACTATTTTTAAGGAATACTTTGCAGCCAATCAAATCGAAGCATTCAGCGCATGCCTGGTCTTCCCGTGATTCCATCTTTAGAAAGTTTAATGGCGGCTGTTTGAATCTGTTAACGGATAGTCGGTTGTGTATTCGATAATTACAAGGTACGTATATTTTTGGTTTGTTTCCTTTTTGATTTTTGTATTAATGAAATGTAAGATACAAAATGGTGTTAAAATGCATTCGCAGTAACTTTTTAATGATTTTGTTGGAATGAGTGGCGTTAGTGCTGAAGCCTACTTTCACCATTTGGTTATTACTACTGTATAGAACGTAGCTGAATAGAAGTCTAAAAAGAGATTCCCGAACATTCTTAGTAAAAACATTGTTATAACATAATGTGTAGTTCTGCATATATTACGTAATATGTATTGCTATAAAATACGTTATAGTCATTCTGTAGAAAATAGAATACTACAATACAAACATAGAATGTTCTGTCAGCATCAGTATTGGAATATAATAGTTCTTACGCTGTTTGTGAACTTGTGAAATAAGAAGCACATAATTCATCTAAAACGTTAAAAAAGCTTTTTTGACATGAAAATTTAAGTCTTGTTGTTTAAAACTAAATTTATTGTTTAATTTTTCTCTAGATGAAAATCTTGGTACAGTGTGGTACATCATTGAAATCTTGGTACATCATTGAAAGTGCTAGAAATTTCAGATTATGGTCAGCTTACTGTTATTAACTACGCTTAATATCCAAGTTTTTTTATCTCGGTAAAAATGTGCTGATGATTTCAAAGAGTATGTTGACTATGAAAACTTTCCCTAGGGATCCCAGCAAAATTGAAAGTTATTGATTGACATGATAAAACTGTATTTGGAATATTTTGTTGAAGTAGCAAGTTTTTTTATTGCTTTGTGAAAATTTTTGTTTATTAAATCTTATTGTTTGATTAAAACCATTTTGAAATATTATCTAAACTTTCCTTTTTACGAGAAGAATTTTTTGATAAAGATGCATTGAATTATTGTTATTTAGCCATGTTTTTAAATATTCTGTTCGAAAGCATCCTTATTTGGCCAAACTTGGTATTTAAAAATTTTGTTTTTCAATATTTCATATAATAATATATATTGAACTTGAACAGTTGTGTTTATTATGCATACTGTTATGACTGCTCACCAAGCTACTACAAAAATGCCAACAATTTATAGATTTTGTTCTAGGTACTCATTCAGCTTAGCATCAAACTGCCACAAATGTTGGAATTTAAGAAATTCTGTACATTTTCTCTGCCAAACTGGGAGTAAATTTCTGTTTTACTTATCATTCAAAATGTATCTTAATTTGTGCTTTTACAGATACATTGTTAATTTGTTGAATTTCTCAAGATCAAGAAAGATTTTGCCAAACTGGTAGTATTTTTAATAGCCGAAATGACAAAAATAATTATCTCTTAACCCCTCTTATAATCCTGCAAAATCATGTTTTGTAGTTTGAGGTGGAACGTAAATGAATTTTGACTATGGTTTCTGATTTTAAGAAATAACTTTGCATTAAGAATTTAATTAATATCAGGCATTTAAAATAATAGCAAATAAGAGACTTTTTTTTTTTGAAGTAGTTAAGATGTGCTATTGAAATTGTATTTATTTGTGTTTAAATCTGCAAAACGAAGTTTGATTGTTTAAAAATATAATTGATTATTTCTAACCAGTTAGAATATGAGCTAAGTGTTATTTCTTCATATGTCATTTCGTTAGTGGTAAATATGGCAGAATATTAGAGTAATTGACATTGTTTATTTTTTATTTGATATCAATAATTCATAGATGCATTAACTTCTTTTATAATTGGAGAGCATAACACAAAGATTTAATTTAAGTACTATTTTTTTAACTGTGCAGTATAATTTATTGTTAAGGGTAACAAATATTGCCAAATACGGTTAACGTCATTTAGAAAGCATTACATTAGTGTATGTGAGAAAAGAGCCTGTTATATAGGAAATAAATGAAGATAATTGTGCAAAACTGATGCTGTGGAATTTCCTTGAATATTTTTGCAAGTTGATTTTTGGTTTATATAATCTAAACCTTATTTTTTATTTGAATAATTTAAACTTTTTGCTTAATTTTACTTGTGAAGTCATCCAAAATAACATTTTGTTTCGAAGACATCCATTTTTTTTAATTCAAATAATATGCAGAGGACTATTTGTACTTTACCTTTTTTGTAATTATTTTAGGTAACTTTTAAGTGCTTATACATGAATACAATAAAAACGTTTGATAAATTTAAATTAAATGTATATTTTATAGTTATTTTGATGTAAATATTAATATTCTTTCAAGATGACAGTAATAAAGGTAAAGTAAATT
Source organism: Stegodyphus mimosarum (assembly GCA_000611955.2). Classification (NCBI taxonomy): domain Eukaryota; kingdom Metazoa; phylum Arthropoda; class Arachnida; order Araneae; family Eresidae; genus Stegodyphus; species Stegodyphus mimosarum. The sequence goes on from KK122310.1 coordinate 200,393, forward strand.
TTCAGTTTAAATTCTCAGAGTATAAGTCTCTGATTTGTATCAGTAACTGTACATGTAATTGCTCCAGTTTTCTTTTTAATTATTTCAAATTGCTGAAATATTCAAAATATTCAGTTTTTAAGCTGTTATATTTTCAAAATATATTACTACAAAAAGTTGTGTTTCTGAAAATTTCCACTTTCTTAGCTAACAGTGCTTTTTGCAATCATATCATTGTATCAAGGGATCCCAATCGCCTCCAGGCGGGCAAGTGGCCCCAAGGTGGGCATGGAAATTTTATAGGGAGTCGATGAAGATCTGGACATTGACAGCCGAATTTGCAGTGGCAATTAATCAGCATAGTCAAGATTCCTATTGATTCCAGAAGTGCAGGTACGTATATGCTTTATTTCAGATTTTAAATGTCATACAAGAATAATATCCCAAAATAAAAGTTGTTACCAAACCAACATTGCCTTTTCCCTCTTCTAACCTAGTATAAGTAGATTTGAGTCAAGTCAGCAATTTACTATGGGAAGAAAGAAACAGGTTGAATATTTGTAATGGAAGTGATTTGAGAATTGAGCAATTTTATGCCAAATGCTAAAAGAATTACATGAATGCACAGATCACATTAATTATTCATACTTCTGTGTAATTAAAATTGAAGTTTTGTGCAGTTAAAATCCGTTATTTTGTTTCTGGCAACTTGTTTATATTTGTAAAATTAAAAATAAAGATTAAAAAAAAATAAATCCAATAAACCATTTTTTTAAAATTTTTGTTCAAAATTTTAGTTTGCTGTTATTTATTTGCAATTATTTGTATTTTGATTATGCTGCATTACAGAGAAAAATGTAAGGGGTTCGATGAAGAAAACGTTTTTCTAAAGTTCTTTTAAAAGGGGTTTATGTAAGAAAAAACTTGAGAACCCGTGCTTTACATAAGAAAAATTTTCCAAAATCTAGCTTCTCTATTTTTACCTTTACTAACTTGTATTATTCTTATTTTTAAATGTAATGTCATATATTACATATAATTTTCAAAAACCTTTTGGTATTTTCTGATTATTCATCCCCATTAAAAAGTCACAAATTGATTGCTGACTGGAGAGAGATATTTGTTTGGATATCCTTATTTCTAGTTCAAAAATGCTGCTTTCATAATTTCTTTTCTTTTTCCATATAAGACATGCAGTCTTTTTGGGTTTTTTCCACTCTTCTTTTCACGTACACAGCGATCTGCTTTCACTGAAGGAAGCAGCAGAGAATTCCAGAAACTTAGCATTTTGAACAACCATGGCATCAAAATCATAAAATGACACACATGAAAAAAAAAAGGCACATGATGCCTTTAAACAAGTCTTATTGCACTGTATGTGTGTAGGAAGTTAAGTCTGAGATTTCGCCGATGAAAACTGCAATATGCTATTCACCGCTATACTGAAACACAGAAATTCCCATAGAAGGGATCATAATCTGCCGTCGTACTGGTGAAATGTCTGGAAAGCCATTTGGGGTTGCTATGGGCACAACTAAATTGCCACATAAATATATTTGGGTAATATTGGTAGGTTTATAATAGTAAAATAAACACTTTGGTGCTGGTATAATAATGTAATCCAGCTAATTTTCTTAATGTTTTGTATTTTTTTAATGCTTAATGTTTTATAATTCTTATAATTGTGTATTTTTTACTAAATATACCTTTAGATGTGTAGGCATATTAATATACATTATATATTAGATTTTTTTAAATACCGGTGGAATGTATGCTCTACCAGCAGCAACACATTTCAACATAAATATTTTTTGGCGGCATGATGCAATGCCTCATCAGTACATTTTTGTGCTTCTTTGCTGGGTTCGGGGATAGTCTTAATACCTCCTTTTTTAAAGAATAAAATCCTCAATATCTCAAAGTATTGATGTTCGGCCAGCCATATATTTGATATTTAGCCCTGGTATTTGACAAAAATTGTTTTTAATGCATCTTCCTTTTTTATTGTGTTTTTGTTTCTTCTATACTTTTTATTAGAAACTAAAAGTAAAACTAACATTTTACTACCAGTAATGATATGGTTGATACTGTTTAACACTGGCATTTCGACCCAGGTTTGAATCCATGCAAACGCACTGCCTGCATGTTTGGCTTCCTCCATGTGTAACATGAATGCAACCCAATGTACATACCCTAGTCAGATAGCAATCGAGTGGCTTGCTGCATCCAAATAAACCAATCAAAATGAATATTTAAGTTTTTATTAATTAAATTTAATATATTATGGATGCTTTATGTTATTTTTAGTATATATTGCAATGATAGTATATATTTGTTGTAACTTATATACTAAAACACAGAAACATCAGTCAGTATAACCTAGTAATACTAATAGTAACATCAGTCATGATACGAGGGTGAGAATTATGAAAGAAAAAATAAATATAAAATTAATAGTTTAGATAATGCATGATGTTATGTAGCTGTGTATTAACGCTTCTTTTTTTAGGTTCCCAATGATGTTGAAATAGAGCTACAAACAGTATCTAAAAGATGTTGTCTTCTTTCAATCACTGGTTGTGAAGGCCTGACCCTGTACTCCCCAAGACTACCTCGACATCCATGCAAGATCAGAATGTGTTGTGACTTATCTCAATTGGAACATTAGAACAAGCTTATGAAATTCATCCTGGCAAAAGAGTGCAGTCACCAAATGGTGCGTTATGAGGTACACCGTCGCTGAGCTTGATATAATGTGCTTGTCAGACCACTGTGCCCACAAATTACCACCCGTTGCATTTCCGATACAACCAACAGTGTGAAAAATCACTGATCTAATGTTGAGTACCATGCATTCTTTGCGTCTCTCTTCTAATGATTATGAACTGCAAGAACTGTTTAAGTATATGAGACAACCATTAAATTGTTAAATAAAAAATTCTAAATTTGGGTTTCATGATATTGTTAAATATCCTATTGAAATTTTCACAAATGTATTAAAATGACTACTACATACACTTGTGTTTTCTGGGATTTATTGGTTTAAATACTCCAGGATATGAAGCTGCAAAATGCTTTTTGTCAATATTGTAAGTAATGGTAAATATCCGCCCATGCATGCTTTACAAGTACATTTATCTTATTTATTTCATACAATTAAAGTTTTCAAGTTAGAAGAATGTTATTGATGTATGTCCTGTTTCTATATAAGCATAATAATGTATGCTAATTATTCAGAAGTACTTGTTATTAAATTCTGAAAAATAATGATTAAAATATTTATAAAATATACGTAACCATTCGACAGGTTTTATGAGTAGTTTCATTTTAAATTTCTTAAACAGAATATAAGTGATATAATTTATTAAATTATGCTTACATGTATGTCTGTGCAAAATTCAGCATAAAATATTTCTTAATGAATTACTTTTCTTACGTAGCAGTTGCAGAAAATTTGTCTATGTGGATTTAAATGTGTTCTTCATTAAAGCTTTGCCATCTTAAGTTATGTTTTTCCTCTGACTTATTTTACATGAAATGTTTACGTTTCTATATAACATGCTACCAAGAGATATGTTTAATCTGCAGAAAAATGGAATTTACTTTTGAATTTATTGAACAATATTAATAGCTTTGGAAAATTTTCTTTATTGTATAGGTACATAAGTATTATAATTTATCATGCTTCATAATATATTTTAACATATTGTAAATAAAAAATTACCATAAAGTAAAACTTGTTTTTGTGTGAGGAGGGGACATGGGAAACCTTACAGATTCTAGCAAACACTTCTGGTCTCCAAATTTTAAAGGTAAGTGTCATGGCATGTGAATGAAAATAAGAATTATGCATGGAATAATTTTTCTTTATATAGTATAATAGTAATTAGTTGAATAGCTGTTAATTACACATTACACACAATGTATAATATCAATTTTGTTATGAGAAAGCAATTTCTGTTGTAAATTTAAATACTAGAGACCTTGAATCTCAAAGCTAATGCAATTTAATTTACAAGTGAAGGCATATCAAACATGAATTTTTAAAATTCAGCTCTTGCAATGAGCAGTTACATTTTAACTTATTCCTATTGGTGTGTAAGGCATTTAATTTTGTAAAAATATATTTTTATATACATGCTAATATATTGCAAATGTGTATTTTAATGATATATATTTTATACTTTCATTCTCTGAAAACTGAATCAATCTTATGCAAGTAAATCTGCTGTTCTAGCCAAATTTTCAATAATTATTGCTATAGATATGCTGATTTGCATTAGAAATTTCTAAATATCTTAGCCACAGCAGTAATGAATTAAAAAAAGTACCAGGAGAAGGGTGCCATAGCAGTAATTGAATAAAAAAATACCAGAAAAATGGATAATAGAAAATTTTATGACTGAACTCTCAAATAACTTCCTATAATTTACAGTTAACGGTAAACATAATTATAATTAAAGGTTTAAGGTATTCTCAATCCATATTGTAATATAGCCCATTTAACGCATTTCTAATTTATGGTTCAACATTCCCCATTCTTGCTTTAACATACTGCCAATTCTTGGTTAAACCTATTACCAAATAATGGTTCAACCTATTGCCAAATAATGGTTCAACCTATTACCAAATAATGGTTCAACCTATTACCAAATAATGGTTCAACCTATTACCAAATAAAGGTTTAACCAAAGCACCAAATAAAGGTTTAACCAAAGCACCAAATAATGGTTCAGTGTTTTACCATCTTTTGGTTGCAACTTTTTCAGCACCATAGTTTGGTGAAACTTTGAACCAAATTTTTAACAGTGTAGAATTGTAATTAAAATTATTTTATTTTCCCATGTAATGCAGCGAGTGACGAAATTTAAGAGAAAGCCGTGCCGGAAAAGTAAAAATACAAAAGCGCGCGCATTTATCATTTAATAAATAGATATCTCGTAATTGCTTTTGCTATCCAGAAAAATCGAGAAAATAAGAGAATGATCTCGTGCTGATTGAAAAGCTTATAAAAGCTGGAGGAAAATATTTGAATTCAGCCAGCTGCTCCGGATATGCCTCACACATGATTATCAATCTGTTTCTTTTAAATATCACATCATTTACCGCAGATTTAATCTGCCAAATTGCTATTCACCGGTAAGTAGACATTACGCTACTAGCATATAACTATATTATAATCCATGTGTATGATGTGGAGGTAGAGTGTTCTTTACCCTAGGCACTCCGTAATAATTAATCCTTGGATTTGAATTCAGTTGTTTTAAGCGAACTGTTGTTGTTTACTTAGTGCTGTTATTGATTGTAGCGAATTCGCCGTGAGATTAATTAGTTTCTCTGTAGTTTGAGTTTGAGTTCTATGCAACTTTAAAGTAGCGCTGCAATTTAGTAGTTAAAAATATAACTGCTGTGAGATATTGTGATATTGTACGAATATCTCTGAGGAAATCAGCATTTGTTTCATTTCTTGTGAAAGAATAAATTTTATTAACTTTTTAACGAATTGTGCATTCAATTAAATTCATTACGAACCCGTACACACGCAACAATATGTAAGACCGGAGAGGGCATCAGTTCTCAGTTTTTCAGTTCACAATAGACTTCGGTGTATTAAGAGATCTCCGCGCCAGCTTCGCTCTTTAGATGCGCTTTGCATTTCGCTGTGTTCAGCGTTCTTAGTAACCTGAAGCAGTGTTGCCATATCATGCGATATTTCTCAAACTTGCTGCTTTTGACAAACCTATGCGACTAAAATTTATGTGTATAATATTTATGTGTATAAGATTTTGTGAAATTTTTGCTATTGCCAACTTTGTGTCACTTTTTGGAATTTAAAAATTTTTTTTAATATATAGTAAAACGCTTAAATGTCAAAATAATGTATCAATTAAAATTAATTTATAGTAAATAAATATATAAATAATTTAGGATTAAATAAAGTTTGAGGTACTAGGAATCTTATAAAGTTAAATAAGTCAACAAAGCAGAATGGAAAATTCTCCGAAGAGCATCAACAATTAAAATAAAGCAAAAAAATGATGAATTAGGAAAGGAACTACCAATTCAAAAAAAAAAAAAAAAAAAAAAAAAAAAAAACAAAAACGCTAATAATTTAAACCTGAGAAAGCCCTTAGCAATGGACAAGAACAAATTAATTGAAAGTAAAATGAATAACAATGGATAATTAGCGCTAACGAAAACTGTAAACTCGGCGGTACAAACAGCCTTTAGAGAGGCCGGCAGTGCCCTGATATCTGTTTTACAGACCGCGGGCTCGGGGTGTTTGTGCGTGGAAAAGTGGTCAGCCTGTCGCATGACCCCCGGTATTTGGTCCCCAAGCGAACTTGACTCATTTTATCGACCGCCTCAAGGGATGAAAGGATGGGTCAGCCTTGCCCAAGCCGAGGATCGAGCTCCGGACCTGTGCTGCTGCTGCGCGGCGCTCTAGCCACTGCGCCGCCGGGCCTATAATTAGCGCTACTGTTTTAAAATTTTCGTCTTAACGTAACTAAAACGTGCGTAATAAATATGTAATTAAAACGTACGTAATAAATACGCAATTAAAACGAATCGAATTACAGTCCGTAACTTACGACACCAATGAAGGCTGAATTTGAATTTGTGATGATGTCAGAAGTCATATGAACATATGTAACTATGACGGCACCAAAATCACGTGATAACTGACGATCAATGCTATTTTTTGAGACTTTTTTATTCTTCTCCTGCTACTTTAGGTGAAAAATTTCTGGTAACACTGGTGTGAAGTGGTAACTACTGATAGGGCTCTCTTATACTGAGAAAAGCTATGTGAATACTTTTTTTCGAAGTTCCAGAACTGTAAAGTGTTTCCTTTGTGAAAATAAAATTTATCAAGTTATCATTAGTTCTGTGTGCATTCAGTCCATCACGAACCCGTACGCACGCAACAATATTCTTTTCTTAAGTAGTGTCCTCC
>KK122310.1:207368-234143 GCA_000611955.2 Stegodyphus mimosarum
TTTTTTTTTTTTTTTTTTCGCCTGAGTTCTATTTAGAATATTTAAGTAAAATGAATTTCACCCTTACTGAAACATCTAACAGGAAACCACATGCGTAATCTATAACTATTCTCGGTATCGGCAATTTCTTGTTATTACAAATTCTCATTACAAAGTGAAAACGTGGATATGTCTTAAAAACAAAATCGAAACTTTTATTTTAAATATTTTAATAACTGGAATATGGAAAAAAAATCTGAAAGGATTCAGATTTTAGATTACGTCCAAAGGGATCTTGCTTAATAATATAATAACTTGCCGAACGAAACAAACATTAAACTAAACCCAATATAATTCCAATAGTCAACCCAATACAATTCCATTAATCCATCCAGTACAGACCCAATAACCAACACAGTACAATTCCAAAAATTCTAATAGCCAACCCAATGCAACTTCAATTACCAACAAAGAAACATAAGCACTAAATTGAAAAGGGAATCGGATATTTTTGTAAAACGACGCAAAACGCCCAAACGAAAGTAATAGTCCTTCGGGACTACATCCCTTTGGACTAATAAAAATAGCAATATATTATTAAAGATATCGAAATGGGTATACAGAACTTCACCTTATAAACCAGTTATAAAGATGCTATAAAATCTGTTGTATTTGGGGGGGGGGTATTTTGACACTATAAAGGTATCCGACTTCTTAAGATATTTATCATTCTTTATGCGTTATCACATATGGTTTCAGATTTTAAATATCGTTCAAAGGGGCGCTTTTTAACGTTTTGTGTGTTACCTTTATTTATTAAATATCATGTTCTTCGCACTTAAATCATAAAATTCAGTTCAACAGCAATATCGCAAAATAATTTTAAAATGAGTCGTTCTTTAGAATTTCCGATACATGTTTCCGCGCGCTTTAGATAAAAAGTTTTTTTTTTCGTAGAGTGTTGCCATTGCTCGCTTTTAAATCGTTTGAGTTTGTTCATCAAAAATTCGTTAAAATTTTACAAAATAGAAATAGATAATAATACAAATTCCAAATTCGGGCTTCCAGATGCGCCTATTCGGATGGAAACGTACGTTATTCAAAATTGGATGACTCTACGTACCGTTGCTTTATCACATTTGGAGAAATATACATACATTTATGCAGATTCTTCATTATTTAATTTCTTTAAATATAATACAGGGCTGCAATATTTTGCGGCAACAGTTTGAAAAGTGATTCAGACTTTTAACGTTTCCGACGCAAAATCGCAAAACGAAAACAATAGTCCTTCAGGAACAAAGCCCCTTTGGACTAAAAATTTTGTTAAAATCTGTATTTGTGCAGCCTAATAGTTTAAAATTTATAAAGCAAAACAATAACCCAAGCTGTTGTTCCAAGTTATCGAAAGATAATCAAGAAGTCGTGGTTTTATGCGGAACTGCCAGTAATAAAGTTTACAAACTATTATTACTCATAAAGCGAATTCAAAAAATCTGGAGGCGTTCTTAACAAAGGTCTCAGCGAATTGCAATCTCGCCCTTCGGATTCACTTTGCAAAGAAATGATTTTCTTCTAGTTATTTGGCCATTTTACTTTATTGAAATATTTTTAAATGTTTCTTCATTAACAGACTTGCTATGCATGCTGTAAAGACAGCGAATTCTCATTTTCTACATGCAAGAGATGAATATTCGGGAATGTTCCTTCCAGCCAAGCCTTAATGTCACACGATCAGACATTCCTTTGTGCGAAGGTATAAAAGCAGCAGAACTGACAGCAGCATAACTGAAAGTATCAAAGCAAAAGAGGATTGGGAGTGACTTTTGGAAGAACTGAAGGTTGACGTACAGCGCGAAGTACGTACTTTTCTGAAGCTCTTGCTTTCTCACATTTAGGACTCTGTGTTCATCATGTCAGTTACTCAACATTTTCCCATCACTGTTACCGAAACAAAGCGCAGTCTAAATAGATGGACAGTTTAGAGAAGGTATCGATAGTTTCGAAGATCATTCCGAAATTGATACAATGCAAATGAGGTGAAAAAGTTTCTGCAAAGTTAAAACGCATTGAAACGAACTTCGTAAAAAGTGAAAATTTTAATACTGAGAAGCTCAAGTTTCTTCATCAGAGATACAAACCTCAAGATGAAGGCTGGTCTTCACCAAAGAAAACCCTGGGGCTTTAGAAGGTTATTGAACCAGACCCGTGAGATATTGTAATGTTAATATTACTACATATTCTTATTGGATTGCAGTTTTCTTTTAAAGAAATAATATTGCTATAGTTGCGAATAGTTTATCCACGTTTATTTTTCATTTGCTATGTTTGCTATGCCTCGGCTTTGGAAATTTAAGGACTCGTATAATTTCTCTCACTCGATTTTCCGACGATAAAGTTAGGTAAAAAATGAGAAAAAATACGCGAGGAAATACGGTACTTGTTATACGGTTATTATCCTTTGAAAAAATTTGACATTCATACCCATTTCGGAATTTATATAATTTTTGATTTAAAGTGTGATGCGCGACAGTAATAAATTACTTTTTTATATGCGTTTGATATACGTAATTTAAAAATATTTTCGTTGCATAATAATTGGAATCGTATTTTGTACTTTATTTAAGAGAAATAAATTTTTTCACCCAAAATATAGTTGCTTTGTAAATAAAATGCAATAATCAAAGGAACAGAATTTTCTCACTTGAGTTACAAAAAATATATATTGTTGCCCGCATGAAAAGTAAACACAGTTTCTGGATGTTTTGAATAATCTGGACAAACTGTCGTCCCACGCAGTACAAACATTTCAATGTCCACTGCATTCAATTTTGAAAAATAACTAAAAAAATAGAATTCTATGTGTTACATGTATTGGATACCTGTAACAGAAAAACAGCAGTAGATAAGGTTACAATGAGTAGGAACGTAAATAACGTAAGTAAGGTAAATAACGGAAACGCTGGAACGTAAATAACGGAAGTAAGGTTAAATCCTATGTTTGGAAACTTTTTTAAGTTTGTAAACACATGCCAGTTTTGGGTAGCTTGTAAGGTTTTAGTTAAACTAACAAAGTTTTATTTTAATTTAAATCTTTCTATCTCTTCTCATGTTTCAACTTCCCGTTAGAAGAAGCGCGCGTTTTCAGCGTTATGCTAATTTGAAGTGGAGCCAAGTGCTATTTAAGCAAGTGGTAGACAACCTCTCAGTGTGAGAGAGCTTTTAGTCTCAGATCACGGTCATTCTATTCGACGTTCGCCTGACCAGCTAGCAGCTAAATTCTAAGCCATAGTGCTTGCTACGTGATTGCTTATGGAAATAGATCCAAGTGCGCTAGTATTAGTAATTCTTGCTACGCACCATTTAGTTAGGGGCCAACTCCGCGTATAGCTCTGTGAGCAAAGATTAATTTAATTTCTATTTAGCTTTAGTTTAGATTTAGCTGATTATTCACTTTAGACCCAAGTGTGGTCTTTTATTTTCTGTATCCCTCCCGAGTTGGGAAGTGATTTGTAAATAATATTGATTTAATAAAAGAGGATTTTAAATCCCTTTCAAGAGCAGTTATTCTTTCATTTAATCACAGTATCTACCACCAGAACATAGCTGCATTCAGCTCCCTGTTCCAGATCAGGACTTAAGGACTTTAAGGACTTTCACAAAGATGTTTGCCAAGAATATACACAGAACACTCAGTCCTGACAAGCTTAACAAAGAATATTCATAAAATAACTTTCAAATATAAATTCAAGGTAAAATTTAAAAAAAATGGGTGAAATGCTGATACAAAAATGCAAATACAAATTGAATATACTTGAAAAAAAAAAAAAAAAAAACAAGGGAATACAGTTACCAATATAGTAGCTCTCAGAGGGAAAAATTAGACACAGCAGAGGAAGGGGAAATTTATGCGAATATTTTTAAAAATTTGGAACTTAGCTTTAAAAAACTATCGGGAAAAATGGACTAGGAAATACATTTTTTTTTTAAATTTCTGCATACTGTATGTATTGTACGTTTAAAACAGGAAAATAATAAATCATATTAAATTAGTTTTTCATTCCCACCACATTCAATTGATAGTTATCGTTCTATAAAACAAGAAGCGCATAAAGGGTTCAAAACAGTCTCCAGAAGTTCTACTGCGAAAGTTTACAACAACTGTATATTTAGATGTTTATCAACCACAGCAAGACCTTGTCGCTTTATTTAAATTCAACTTCGCAAATGAACTGAGGGTGACATTTGATCTCTGTGCCGCCAAAGTTAAGATTGGAGAACATCGAGAGCGTTTTCTGACGCCATTGTCATGAATCACGAGCTTTCACCCGAAAAGAAGTTGAGTTGATCTTGTCACATCCAGGGGCGAAATAAGGTCATGATTAGGGGTAGTGGGAAACGAATTCAGTTCGGCTCCCAGAAGTTGACGCGTGCGTCGGTCGCGTGGACAGTATGGGAACTCCGAATCCTTGTCTGCGGGTTGTGTGGGAAAATTGGCATATACTGAGTCCTATCGCGTTTTTATCAGAGAATCGTCTTCGTTCTTGCTACGTAATTGGGAAATGTTGAAAAGAGAAATTGTAAATTAGGAATAAGGGTAAAAAGGACTCAGGAAATATGTGAATCACATGGGCTCGATGATATCTAAGTGGGATTTCCCAACAAGGAAAGCTTTATTCTCCGTCAAAGTTTATTATCTGATTTATTAATCCCAATTTAATCAGTCATGGTGGTTACCGTTTTAAATAGCTAGTAATTTTGGTAAATTTAAATAAAGAGTATATTTTTTTCATCGGAAACATGAGGCATAGAACTGATATGTAACTAAGAAATGTGTGACAAGAAGGAGGAAAAAAATTGGTACGAATAAACTTATTTAAACCAAAAATATGCATTTAAAGAGATGCTCATCTAATGTAGAAAAAGATTAAAACTGATGCTCATTTTAGCCGAAAGAAATTCTATTAGTCGCAAAACGGCAGCTTGTGGCCTTTCACTATACACAGCAAATCACTTTTTAAATTGTTGCCACCAAATATTATCACGCTGTATTATATTTAAAGAAATTAAATAATGAAGAATTTATATGAATATATGTATGTTTATCGCATTGTGAAAAAAACGACGGTACCTAGAATCATCAAATTCTGAATAACGTAATCCTCCACCCGAACACGGGTACCTGGAAGCCCAAATTTAGAATTTAGAATTAGATTTTATTATCTATTTCGTATTTTTTAAACTTTAAAGAATTTTTTGTTAACAAATTCAACAATTTCAAAGCGAGCAATGGCAACACTGAACGAAAAAAGAACATTTTTATCTCCAGCGCGCGAGACTGTCTATCGGAAATTTTAAAGATATGCTGATTTTAGCTGCTTTATGATATTATTGTTGAACTGAATTTTATGTATTTTAAGTGCGAAGAACGTAACATTTAACAAACAAAGGTAACCCACAAAACGTTAAAAAACGTCCCTTTGGGCGTAATATAAAATCTGAAAGCTTTTTTTAAATATTTGTTAATTAACCTAAATCGGCGTTATCCCAAAAGGTCTATTAATTTTGTTTTGGCATTTTGCGTTGGTTCACTATAAAAGTCTGAATCACTTTTCAAATTGTTGCCACCAAATATTACAGCCCTGCATTATACTTAAAGAAATTAAATAATGAAGAATCTGCATGAATGTATGTATGTTTCTCGCACTGTGAAAAAACAATCATATCTAGAGACATCAAATATAGAATAACGTAGCCCTCTACTCGAATATGAGCATCTTGAAGCCCAAATTGGAATTTGTTTTATTATCTATTTCATATTTTGTAAACCTTAAACGAAATTTTGATTAATAAACTCAAAGATTTCAAAGCGTTCCATTAACATCAATATCTTCAAGCACGGATATTTTATGCCCGAGGTTTCTTTACATTTCTTACCGGTATTATGTACGACGTTTGGTATTGTAATGTGTTTGCAACAACGCAAATGCATTACAATATCTAATGGCATTTTGCGAAGGACTTTGAATGTCTGTATCACTTTTGAAATCCCGTTTTGAATCACCCATTAAAAAAAACGCCTATTTGGGCGTACTTTCAGATTTTATATACATATATATTTAAGGAACATCTAATTTTTGTGGCTGGATATTTTTTCGGAAACTTTATAATAGATTGCTGAAGAAATATGGTATTACGCGAAAAAGAAACACATTAATGTAAAATATATAATCTGTATAAATAAAAAATAGTGTCCGATTGCTTGTCGTCCATAAATGTACAGTTTTATTCCATTGATGGAACATGGCACACTTCACATTTGAAACAAGAGGAAAGTTCAATGGTTATATAAAATTTCTAAAACCCACTCCAAGGGGACCACACTCACGGTATTCACATTAGAACGATGTACTCATGACACCCATGTTGCATGCACATTATCTGCCTGAGGTTCACGTCGCCGTTGTTGCGTTCCTGCTGTCGGTAGAAGTCATACATGCTAAGCAATGAATTCATAATTATATTTTTTTACCAAAAATAAGTATTAATATTTTTACATACTTTCAATTTTGAAATCATGTTACCCATCTTAGGATCACTTCGCCTTTGGCAGGGGCTTAGCTAGAGAGGGCAAAGGGGAACATCTGTCCTCGGGCGTCGCATCCAGAGGGCGCGGAACTGATATTATATCAATTTCTAGAATGATATGTTTTCCATTTTTGGCAAACAAGAGGGGTGCAAGATCTACAGTTGTCTCCAGGCGCTGAAAACCCTAGTTACAGCCCTGGCCACTGTTACGAATTACGTGAGATTTAATTAAAGATCACCTCCGTACCTAAGTGCCAACTCCCCTACGACGAATGATAGCAGCTTTTCCATTCCCCACCTTACGTACCAAAGAGTAATAAAGAAGACCTACAAGCTGCCCGACTACCTTTCCTCTAAGAACTGAATTCCCAAGAAGGTGGTTGCAGCATTTTACTTGCTGATATAAATATATCTTTTTTGACATACTGTAGAGACATTAGGTATTTTTTGAAAGCAAGAATCAGGCAAATGAGCAATGCCCCCGCCGGGACTCGAACCACGGATCTCTCGAATACGCGACGAGTTCGCCGTTCACTGCGAAGGCATGCTAAAATACCTTACAATACATAAAACTGATAGAATGTCATTTTAAAACTTCTGCATTGCCTATAAGTTTTAGCCAATCAGATTAACAAAAAGGGTTACTGTAAATACCGTTGCAATCCAACTGCTCTTTTTTTTTTTGCCTATGCTTGCTCTCTTAAGGACGTCTCTTACTTAGCTGCTTCTATTAAAAATGTAATACGTAATCATCAAAATTGTGGGGTGCAGATTGGCCCCATTGCGAAGTGCAAGAAAGAATAAAGATGTATTTGGAATATCAAGTGATTTTTGATTCTTCAAAAGTTCCCGCCATCTTCTGCTACGAAATTGATATTTTCAGTGATCTTCGAACCTTCAATCCGCTCGACACTGCAAAATAATGCCTTCCGTAGTTATGTACTCATCTCTCATCAATTTACTGCAAGGAACTAATCTTATCATCACACATATTCAACCTATCAAGCATCGAATTTGTAACGCACCTTAAATTAGTTTTCTTGTCTACGTAAATATTAATAAATCTTCTTAGAGACAAACAGTTTTAATTTTCAAATTTTCCATTTTAAGTAAATAATAGCCTAATTTAATTTAAAAAATTCCCTTTATTAAATTTAAAAATTAGGTTTGTTAAGGGGTTCTAAATTCACACCAATATTATGTTTTATTAAGCTTTCCATTTTTAAGCACTGAAGTTATTTTAAAGTTGCTTAACTGTCTTAGAAATTCCATATTTTAATATTAGGAACTTTTAAATATTTATTCTGTTTTTCAATTACTCTAACTTCCTTTACTTTGACTCAAATGTACGTCAAAGTAAGCATTACTTTACTCTTCTTTGACATACATTTGATTTATAATGCACATTTAATTAACAGTCGATGATAATAATTCTGCTTTAAAAATAGGCCGATCAGGCTCGTAGTGATCTTCCCCATCTTCCCGATGTACGTCATCATCACCTCACAGAGGTGATAGGATGATTTTTAGCTAATTGATTGGGAGAATCGCTTTGTTTCTGAACCAAGCCGGATTATTACCCACCATAATGCTTGAAATACGAAATAGTTTTGAATTTATGGTTAGTTTTTACTATTCCATCATTATAGAATAATTTTTACAAACCATTTTTTACAGTCAATGAATTATATAGTGGCTCTAAAAAGCATTAGAGCATAAGAAACTTTCAAACATTTAGTTATAAAAATTCAACTATTACAGAGTCTGTTCGCACATTTTTCAGACGATTTTCATTGTAATATTTTACCTAAAATATTTCTGATTTAAATGTTCTATTTAATAACCCTTATTCTTCACTATCTTTATACACCGTAATTTCAAAGACAATAGAGCCTTTTTATAGTATCGGAAGAAGTATTTTATTCTATTGCTCTCGAACAGCTTTCTTAGCCTAGGAAGGTTGCAGATCGATGTAGTGACAACCTGCTTTTTAAAAGTCCAAAAACGTAAAAATACATTGGTGATAAATCAGGAGATTTCGTAACGATATGAGTGAACGGTATGTCTTTGATATCCGTTTCATGTTCCATTTTTTCCAGAAAATTAACGGTATATTTTGACTTGTCGCTGCTTGCTTTGTCTTGATGCAGTTTCACTGATTGATCACATTGTGTGTAAAAAAAAGATATTTCGTATTCGAAAATTGGTATAAAATATATTTTTGATTATATATTAACACCTTTCTCCACTCCTTTGATTTTTAATTTGCTGTTATATGAAAAAGCAGCAACAATCATAAATCCTTCAGGAAAAGTTAGTCTTAACAAACATTGAGCCATGTTTGTTTTAAAAGTTTCTCTCCTCTTTGATGGTAATAAATGGATCTCTTTTAATAACAGTTATATAAGTATACCCAAGCTTCATCTACTGTGACAACATTTTTCCATTTTTGTCCGTATAAATGTCCCTCATAAGGAATTCTGTAGCGTATTCTGCGTTCGGCGATATGTCGTGTGGAGAAAGACGATGCACATTATGTTTTTCGCTTTTTTAAGATTCAAATCAGCATTTATCACTTTGTTTACAGTTGCTACTGAGCATTTTAATGATTTTGCAACTGTTATTTGACTTCACGGATTTTCTTTTAACATTAAAGATCTTACTTTTGCAAGATTCGAAACATTCCGTTTCTTCCTTGGATGCGTATTTGGAACAATTATTCCATTTGAAGCAAAATTGTGACCTTTTTCCCCTTTGTTGTTGACAGCATTGCCTATCGCAAGTTTAAATATCGAAAAACCATGGCTTTCACAACGTTTTTTAATAACTAGATATGAATAATTTTTTTTGAAAGATTACAAACATAGCCTTCCATCCATTGCTTCTTTAAAAACGCCATTTTGCAGGGAAACAAAACTGTCAAGTAGCAGACGATAATTTATACCTTCAAAAGTATAACTGCCATTAAAAAAAATTCCAAGCAGAAGTTTTTTTTTTTTTTTACAGCAAAGCAAAATCATCTAAAAAATATGTGAACAGCCTCTGTGTTCCCAAACTAAATATTTTTCATTGTTTTGTATCTAAATACTATGCTAAATCTATTACGAGGAAAAATATTAAGTAACACAAATAAATAAATGAGATATTTTAAATACCTTGACTTTAAATACGAAATTAAGGTAAAAAAAAATGTGTTGGAGTACAAATGTTACAAAGTGCCAATTCTACCATACTTTTCTTGTAAAACACCTTAAAGACGAATTCTAAACCTCGAAAAGATAAAGTTTAAGGCTCAGGAGCTACTATGTTAACATGAGTCGAAGAAACCGAGATTAATACTGACGTGAGCAAACTTACTACAATCGTAAAAAATCTGAGAAGGAAATAGCTGAACTATTACATTTAATTTTTAACTACTATAAAACAAAATCTGCTTGAAAACAAACTACGAACAAGGTATCCAAGGAGACTCAATAAACGCTAAGAATAGTGGATTTTAAGGAATGTTATTGTTAATTCTAGTGAAGTTAGATTGACTTCAAAAGCCCAATGAATATTTAAGTTATGGAGAAATTGCTAGAAATCGCTTAAGAAAATATAACTTTTATGGCCGAATTAGTTAGAAGAAAAATATTGTTGTTGTTGCTGTTGACTAATGCTCACTTGCCTGACTTACAGTCAGCCCAAACCCACGGAATTCATCAAGAAGAAAAATGTATCTCAGTAAAGCAAATCGAAGGGCATGATTACAATTCACTACAATCTGTATTAAAAAGCCTTAATTTTTTGTAAATTTCGTTATATTTGTAGATGAAAGTAAATTTAGTATTTTGGGATGGAATATTTAATCGAAAGCAAATGGTGAGGGAAAACTCAAAACGGAACTTTAACTGGAGAATTTTACTTCTTCATTAAAACATGATGGACGTAGCCAGATGGTCTTGGTCTATATGAGTACTTGCAGCGTTTAAATTTTACATTTTATTGCAGGCAAAATTGATAATTTTATGTATCTGAATATTTTAAAACAGAATTCGAAATACAGCACATAAAAGATAGAAATATTGTCGAATTAAAATTTGGAGACCCGAAGCATAGCCATCACATTGGCAAACTATAGACTTTATATTCCTATCCCCGTGGAAATAAAACGTTTGTGTTAAGACCAGTCTTCATTCTTATTGAGCATATTTGGAATCACTTCCACGATAAAATTAACAAAGTCAGAATAGGCAACAGAAATGTATTGGAGAAAAACTCAAAATGAACTGGGAAAAAACAGAGGCAAATCTCTATCGAAATAGAATAAAATCATGCCTAAAAGATTCAGTAAATTCGTTAAAAGGAAAAGAAGCCCAACGCATTATTAAAGAAATTTTTATAGCATTTTATTTTAATACTAGCCGCTGCGCGGCCAGCCTTCGTCTGGCTTTTAAGTGTACCAGAAAATTGCTGAAAGAGAACACCAAACATTAAATTTGAAAAGTGCACAGAATTTTACTCTGCAGAACAATTTTATCGAAAAAGAAACAAACAACAACGGAAAAAAAATTCAGTTAAAAATGCATTACATATAAAAAGCATACAACGGAATAAGCAATATCCCTTAATACAAATATTAATTATCCTAATAAATAAATTAACCAACATCCCTTTGCAAAATCTTAAGAACTGAAATGGTATAAACAGATTAAGAACTTAAACAGATTAAAAAATATCATGCAAAACTTTTTTATAATTAAAATTATATATAATTAAAACATAATATTACAATGAAATAAGCAATATCCCTTGATACAAATGTTAATTATCCTAATAAAGTAATTAAACAATTTACCGTTGCAAAAAGAAACAACTTTTTAATTTCTTAAACTTTTCAGTCTCTTAAAAACAGTAACATAAGAAATACGATGAAAAATTGTTGCCAAACCGAAATTTTTAAAAGAATGAAACTATTCAAAATGATGCAATTTCATCAAAAATCTATCAACAACAATAAGAAAGGAAAATTGTTGCCAAAACTACATTTTAAAATATCTGAGATGTGAGAAGTGTATTCGGAAGCTTCATTTAAAAAATTTTAAAAATATACAAAATATTATTATTTTTCCAAAATTCCTTTTTTAAAAGGACTCGAAAGGATTAAAGTTCAACGTGTCCAAAAATCAAAGGAAAATAAAAGCACATTTATTAAAATAAGTTTTTTAAAAAAAAAATTCCGCTGAAAAGGTGTTAAGCTCACCTTTCTAAATAAATTCGTATTTAATTGATTTATTCAAATACGAAATTTATTTTAAGTTCGTAAAATAGCTAAGCGTCTACGCTTCACGACGATGTAAAAATGAAGTGTATAGAGTGAAATCTCGCTTTCCTGTAGCCCATTATGTCTTAAAATGACGCGATTTGGTCACAAAACATAAAATAAAAAAAATTCTAATTCGAATTTCGAAAAAATCGCTTCGAGGTGCACTGGCTCTTGGGTAGATACACCTATGTACCAAATTTCGTGGCCCTGGGTCTATTAGCTTACTCGCAACACGAACAAAAGACACACACACACACACACACAGACTCTTTGTTTTATTATATGTAGAGATGTTTGTGTGCCCCAGTGCCTTTTTGTTCATTTCTTTCTAGTTTGTACAAGGAAAATGTACAATTTAATATTTTTTAACTTTAATTTAAAATATTTTAAAAGTTTTTGGTCTCCTTTAGCTCTAAGAAATGACATGTAATAAAAGAATTTCGTTTAAATTTCATAAATACAATATTTTTTGTTTAAATATTCAATTTCGCTGTCAAAAAATATCTGAAAATTTGTTCTGCCCTAATACATTTTTGATTCACTGTAAATTCTATTTTGACAATGAAGAGATTTCTCAAAGCACGTCCATTTTTGAGGTTCCAAGGTCACGTTAAAGAGATATAATAAAGACAAGCAATTTCCGACAATAATCTATGGAAAAAGAAATAAAGAGATCAATAAATACATCCTGACCCCACTTGACAAGATCGTAGATGCTATAACCACCTTAGAACTCGACAGCGAAAACAAAGCGGGTTTTAAAAAAAGAAGAAGAAAGAAAATTCTTTATCCCTTTGACCTTCCTGTCGCCACATCAGATTCAGAAAGAACCAAAAAATAAACAAAACGGCGGTTCGAATAAAGTGTGGGAGTAAACGGACATTATGACTCCTACGCTACAATACCTGACGAAATGGAACTTGGACAATTGGACTTACGACATGATTTTCTCATATGTTCGATGCTATTCATTGCGGCCGTCGTCGTATGTGACATTCATAAGAGTGGACTTCCCAGAGTTCCTTGTGTTGTTCGTATTTCCCAGATCTTTCAATGACGATCTCAAGAGACAAGAGAATCTTAGGGATTTATTTTTCACAGAGAGTTTAATGGTGACAGATGAGGCGAAGATATTTCCGTTTACTTTTTTTTTCCCCGCAGAAGCATCAGTTTTGATTGTAAATTTAGCATCTTTGATGGCAACACTACTTTTCATAGATTTATGGCAGGATATCTCTGAAAACTGTTGATGCAAGACATATATTACATAGAGCCAAGGTGCGGGAGTGATTATTTCAAAGCTCTCTGAACTAGAATTTGGGAAAATTTATTATTCTGAGGCTATTCGTAATTAAAGCCAATGCAGTCCAGAATAATTAGTCTGAGTTAATTTAAATAAGAAACCGAAATAATGAGTCCTAGTAGATAAATACTTCTCTGTTAAAAATAGTAGCACAGCATTTCCCAATTTCTTTTCTCTAAATAGATATTAATTAGCTAATTGGAGTTGGAAGCTGGGGAGAAAAATAGATACCAAGTAAAAATGCAGTATTACATTTGTAAATTAAAATTACGGTTAACAGTTTAAATAGTGAAAAAATTAATTCAGTTATTGTTAATAAACTGAACATGAAAAAAAAATGCTTCTTTTTGGTTAAAATTATAACGTTTAAAAAATGAGATTTCCTCTTAAACACTAAAAAGTAGCACTAAATTAAAAATAGAATTAAATTACACTAATAATTATACCAAGAAATAGCTAATTACTAATTCATCAAAATTTGATTAACTGTTAAAATCTGTCTCTCATTTCCCTTTGAAAAACAACTGTTTTTAGAATTCCCACTTCTAAAATGAATGTTAATCAGTTGCCTTTAAAATTACGAATATTGGATTAAAGTAGAAAAATGATATTTCTTATGCAAAATGTTATAAATTAAATTAAATGATAATAATTTCACTAATGAAAAACATAAATAAAAACATCGTTATAATATACAAATATTTCTCGCCAAAATTTATATTATTTTTTATGTATTATTAATTATTTTTTAATTATATTTTTACGTACAGGCTTCTTACAGTCAGTTCATTTCAACCCACAGTATCACTGAATATTTTCATTAAGACAAGGAAACGGTAGGACTCTTTGCATTAATTGATTCTTAAATTTATGATCAGAGTTTAAAATTAATAATAAAAAAACACGCCCAAAGGGGAGTTTTTTTCATGGGGGATACAAAACGGGATTTGAAAAGTGATACAGACATTCAAAGTCATTCGGCCAAAAATACCTTTAGACATTGTAACATGTTTGCGTTGCTATGCTACCAACATAATACCAGTAAGAAATGTAAAGAAACTTCCCGCATAAAATATCCGTGCTTTAAGATGCACGCAATGTTAATGTTAATGGAAGGCTTTGAAATCGTCGAGTTGGTTAATCAAAAATTCGTTAAACTTTTAGAAAATATGAAATAGATAATAAAACAAATTCTAAATTCCAAATCTGGGCTTCCAAGTACCCATATTCGAGTGGAGGACTACGTTATTCAAAATTTGTTGTCTTTAGGGTTTTTTCACAATGCGAGAAACATGCATACATTCATGCAGCTTCTTCATTATATAATTTCTTTAAATATAATGCAGGGCTCTAATATTTGGTGCAACAATTTGAAAAGTGAAACGTCGTTTTACAGTGAAAGAACGCAAAATGCCAAAACGAAATTAATAGCCCTTCTGGGCAAATGCTGTTTGGGCTTATAAGGGTCCGATACTACAGTCTTTAGCTAATCTTTAGAAACTGTGTTGCTTTTTCTAATTTTTGAAAAATTTGATGAAATTATTATAATAAAATATACAAAACTAATCAGCTTTAGATAAAGCGATATATTACATATATTTGATTTGAATAGGAGAGAAGAGAAATAATAAAAAAAAAGTAAAAAATAAATCTTAGAGAATTGGAAGAGAAGCACGCCAAAGTAAAATTTAAAAGTAAGCAAAATCGTGATTTTTGGCGTTGATTTTAAATAAAACTGCCAATTTCGAGGGCTATCAGATACAAGTCCCTCTCCTTGAGTAGCAAAAGAATGCTGCAGAATTTTGCAAAAAGACGTTTTTAACATTAAAAAAAAAAAAGAGAGAGAATTATAAAAGCAAGAGTTAAAAATCTAACATACAGAAAATAATAATAATTAAAAAAAAGATTCAACTAATAAACTAAATAAAATCCTTTTCCAATAATTTTTTTAAACATATGTTGTCTGTAAATTCGAATTAAAGTACTATAACGGCTAATAAGCTGAATGCAGGCATATAATTTTAAATATAAACTGCAACTTTACTGTGATGTGATATCATACAACTCCTTTTACTTTCTGTATAAATAAGAAATTGTTGTAAACAAGTTCTGCCGTGGGAAAAAAGTAAATTTTTTCTTCTCTGTGTGTGATTTCTAGAAATATCTTTTTCCCAAATGTACCCATAAAGGTCGTTTTCCCTTCTCTCGCATACCGTTACGGCTGGTATTGTCTGAAATGAATAGCGGCGAACAGTTATGCGTTATTGTTGAATTTCTCTTATTGTAGGCCTATTATGCACCTTGCTCTTTTCACTGCGAAGGGCGAGATATTGCTGAATGAGGAATAGTTTGTTACGTGGACAAGTATACTACGGTTTCCGGTTGAGAGTGTGAACTGTTTTGAGGATTCATAAGCGTTCCAATAACCTAGGACATTCGGAAGTGAAACCGTACCAGATATCACGAATATGAGAAAAAAATTCAGAAAACAACTTTTAATAGATGACAAATGACATTTGTGTAGAAAACAAAGAGTAATGCTCTTTAGCTCCAATAATCTTGATTTGTTGTTGTTGTTGTCTCTAATCTTTCTTGTTTGACCTAATCAGAACAAACTCTCGAATTTTTTCGTGGCAAGGCGTGCAAAAGTGCATCCTTCGGTGGCATGAGCCTTGAACATTATATAGGTAACAGTAGCAATCACTATTTATTTAGCCTTTTCTGCAATTAAATGCAAATAGGCGATAATTTGTGAACATCCTCCGTATTAGGCGGGAGGGTCGGGGCATTGTTAATAGAGAACCTTTTACAAACGAAATCTTAATACCACTCATTTAGCTACGCCATGAGGGCCACATGGTGACAATATGACAAATAAGCAAATTCCGGCCCAATTTTGTAGGAGAGCACCTGCAGAACGGGTCCGAGATTTACCAGCCCTGTTCCCCCATGGCCAAATCACTTG
The DNA here is from genome assembly GCA_000611955.2 of Stegodyphus mimosarum. Lineage (NCBI taxonomy): Eukaryota > Metazoa > Arthropoda > Arachnida > Araneae > Eresidae > Stegodyphus > Stegodyphus mimosarum. The sequence continues at coordinate 223,509 of KK122310.1, forward strand.
ATCTTGGAGGAGGACTTAAAGCAACCTATCTCCCAAGGTAGTCCCAAAGATGCTCTATCGGATTCTGGTCTGGGGACTGGATTGACTATTCCATCCGCTCCATATCGTGACCCTCAAGATATTCTTCAGCAACCCGAGCTCCTTGCGGCCGCATATTATCACCCATCAGAAGAAATCCAGGACCAATAGCAGCAACATATGGGCAGACGTACTGATCAAGGATCTTGTCTCGCTATCTCACACCGGTCAAAGCTCCTCCATGGAACACATGCAGATCAGTATGACCACCGAGAGAGATCTCAGCCCAAACCATTATTCCATCATCTCTGTAACTGTGTCTTTCCACAATGTGGAATTGGTTGTATCTGGTGCGCTGTTCCTTGCAGATCAGCTGACGACCTGAATAACTCTCAGTGTGAACCTGGACTCGTCTATGAAGAGAACAGATGCCCACTGTTGACTGGTCTAGGAGACGTGCTTTCTTGCCCAATATAAACGCTCACCGGATCAAGTAAACACAAACAACTGGTCACCTCTTGAACAGACCTGTATTATGCAGGCGTGTCCGCGCTGTGGTAGCTAAGCTTTTTGTTCCTGTTGCCTCTAAATGATTTGCCATGAGCAGAGGCACAGTAATGTTGTTTCTTCTTCAGGCCAGAACAACTAAATAACGGTCTCACGTAGGTTTGTAACTCTCGCTCTACCTGGAACATGTCTTTTAAACATAGAATCCTCGGATTCAAGCTGATTCCTTAGTCGGTGTATCACACTACGAGACACATTGAGACATCGAGCAGCATCAGCTTGTGACATTCTATTTTCTATCCATCCGACCGCCCGCCACATCAACGAATCGGGTAAACGACTTTCTCCTGGACATTGACAGACTCTCCTGGATATCGTCTACGAAACTCTAATAAGAACTGAAGAAGAACACTCGTAAACAAAGATTACAATTTTTGCATTTTTTCTCAAACTCTTATATAAGTATTCATTTCTATAAAATAAAAGTGGTAGCTATTGCTTTTGGATATATTTTCTTAAACTTCGTTACTGTCATGCATATGAACTGTGGATTTAAACGTTACTGATATTTTTGTAATGGTGAGCTTTGAAAAACGTGCTGTTTCTTAACTTTTGGAGGGCAGTGTATAATCATAATGCTTACATAATTGGCAAATTAAGTTATAATATATTGTGTATTCGTAGCATAATGATTTAGGCAAGCATAAATTCATGAAACTAAGGAAATGAATACATAACGATTACGTACTTACGAACAAATGAGATATTCACAATCTGAAGGTCTGATATTTTTATAGAGAATTTGTTTTCTGAGCAACTGAGTTCTTATATCCATTTCTTGATGTTTCACATATTTTCCAAATTACTTATTATTGTAACAGTGTCATATAATGATTCCACTGTCTCATTTTCAATTGAATTAGGAAGTTCAGTGGCAGTAATTTTCAAAATACGCCAAACTAAAAAAGAAGCTACTATAAAAAAATGTCGGTAAAATAAATTTCAGGCTTTGTGGTATTAACGCAGGCAGAGTTAATGGTGATGGTCATCTGAATTGTCATTAGCTGAATTCAAGCCGTTGTAGTGTACAGTTTGCTTATTTGCGTACGGGTAAGACTACGAAACATATTGTTTAATAAAATTACTCCGAATTGGAAAGAAATATCTAAGTTCGCACGCTCATAAAAGTGTTTTTAGCATAATTTGCGTAAAATAACACTTAAACTTCCACCGATCTTCCAGGTTTTGCCATATGTGTTATAGTTACCATTTACACATTTTCATGTACCTAGATTTTATTAAATTTGAAAAAATTATTTGCAATTCTTGCAATTTTTCTATAAACTAAGTAGAAAATGTTTTATACTAAGTATTAAAATTAGAATGGGAGACTTCTAAGCGTTTCAGTGATGAATAGCTAACGTGTAAACAATGCCGATTAGAATGTAAACGAAAGCAACCAGAAGTCCGCTTACTGCAGCTGAAATGATAAGTGGTGACGTCAAACCGTTTTCATGGCTTCATTTTCATTGCACGGGACATACGGAGAACGCTTACTCCCTGTTTTCTAACCTCGGAAAAATACAATATATATCTTTCAGTTTTAATTAATAAACTCGGTTGAATGAAAGCAATGTGTTACCACAGCCGGGAATAAATTACTTTCATCTGCCAAGCATCAGCTTGTTGCCATTCAGTATAGCCTAAGATGCTTTCAAATTTATTCTGGAAGGTTACTGAAAATCAGTGAGTTAAAAGCAATAAACACAGTTCTTAAAAATATTTTTTTCCTACGTTTTAATGTGGTTGATCTAAATAAATATGCATTAAAATCATGGGATGTCTGATTAAAAATATTCAATACTTTTATGAAATTATACTAGCTGGGCTCACTAAAATCATCATACACATTATTTTACGATAATTATTTTAGACGGCTGACAGCGAGAGCGCAAGTTTTTAAAGAAGTAATACAGGGAATATAAAATTATGTATGGCAACCTCTAACATTTCATACAGAATTCTAAAGATATGCTGTTTTTAAGCATTTTGTGATTTTGCGATTTAAATGTTTGTTATTTCAATTCAACAGAATTGAATTTCATGTGGCACAAGTGCGAAGAACGTGATATTTAATGAATAGAATTACAACATTAAAAAGTTAATAATGAAAAGGCAAAAAAGAAATTATTAGCCATCTTATTAAGAAAACTTAGTATTGATATGATGAATTGAGAAGAGACTGAAAAAAATATAAAACTGTATGCAAACATTTAACACTACATCGGGAATTCTAAACGTATGTTGCTTTTAAAAATTTTTGCAATTTTGCTGTTGAGGTGTATGCGGCATATGTGCGATAAAAATGATGCTTAAAAATAAATCTTAAAAGAGCACTAAAAAAGGGTTAGCAGGTGCGAATGCAAGAGCAGACTGCGAGCTCAAGGAGAGTGTAAAAAACCTCAACAAACCCATGGAAGACTTCAATAATTACTCCAGTTCTGAAACCTGGCAAACCACCATCTGATCCAGCAGCTTACAGGCTTATCAGCCTACTCTCCTTACTAAGTAAAGTAGCTGAATATGTCATCCTTCAAAAGATTCAAATGCCTCTGGAGACTAATAACATCGTAATTCCGCAACAGTTTGGGTTTCGAAAAAAGCACTCAGCTATCCATCAGTTGTATCGAGTTACAGAAATCATATCCCGAGGACTGCAGGACCGCCTGTTTACAGGTGCCATCTCCCTCGATGTGGCGAAGGCTTTCGACAGTGTTTGACTTGAGAGTCTCATGCACAAACTCATCACTCTGGGATTTCTAGAGTACATCATTACCATCACCTATTCTTATTTAAGAGATCGACATTTCATCGTTCGTGTAAACACCACACACTCTTCCTCAGGTGTTATCAAGGCTGGCACCCGCAAGGGAGTTTCCTTGGACTCATTTACTATAATATCTACACGAACGATATCCCACAAACATCACACACCACTCTGGCAATGTACGCCGATGACACAGCAGTTCTCTCACAAAATGCATCTCATAGCCCAGTAATACACTCACCCCAACCCCACATCCATGCAATAGAGTCCTGGCTTACAGCATGGAAAATCAAAATCAAAATGGAAGTGTCGGAGGCAGTCTTGTTCACCAGCAAACGCAATATTGATGATGATCTATGTGTCAACATGTATGGCACCCCTATCCAGTGGACTAGGCAGACCCGATACCTTGGTGTCACTTTAGACAAACATGGTCTCCCCACATTGCACAGCTTATTGATAAATTCCGATTTCGTAAACGTACACCTACCCCCTTAATTGGTCGGAACTCCGTTCTAGCTATAGACAACGAACTACTCATTTATAAGACTCTTTTGCGTCCCATACTAACCTACGCCTGCCCTGTCTGGGGATACACCTGTCAAATTCATTTGTCTGAATTACAAGTACTGCAAAATATTGTACTCAGGCAAGAGGCCAATTGCCACTGGTTCATCAGGAACACGGCAATTCACCGCGAGCTTGATATTTCTGAGATTAAAATACATATTGCTAAATTAGCAAATAAATTCTTTATAAATATCGCTAAAGTAGGGAATATTACTGTTCCAATTTTGCACTACGACTATGAAAATGAAAATAACCGTAAAAGGCCGCTTGCGGTCCTTAGGTACTTCTCCTCAAATTAACTACATATTTTGGCTTAATTTACTATTACCTTGTTATACCTAATACTACATAATCCTATGGTCCTGTTAAATTTTGTTTTGTGACTTTACTATGTATATATTTACGTGTACATATTGTATAAATATATATCTATTTATTGACTATTGATTGTAAATATGTTCAGTTTATGCGTAAAGGCATTTCTAAATATTGCAACATATTGCTATCAATTGCTATTCACTGCGCACTTACCTTCGTCTCGGCTTGGACAGCTGGTGAAAAATTTCACTCGGGCTCTTTACGTGTTCCCCGTCTTTAAAGACTGTGCTACTTCTGCAATTTACCCACAAACCCTTCTCTCAAGTACTCGAATTTATCAAGTATTCGAAAATCGTCACGTGCCATATCGGGTTAGCGATACACTCGGGAACCCATTTCGCGAACAGTAATCGAGTTTGCTTGAGCCGAGCAGTAGTTACAGGGTTTTCAGCGGCAGGGGAGAACTGAAGATTTTACGCTTCTTCTTGTTGGTCGGGAATGGAAAATATTTCATTCTTAAAATTTCGTAACATCGATTTGGCGCTCCCCGGATGCTGCATTTGCCTGTCCCAAGTTAAGCCACTATGTAGAGGTTACCCAGGTGGATCGTCCAAGCAGGTGAAGAATAATGCGAATTTGAATACCAAGATGGGATTATATTGAGAAGAAAAGTCGTACTTACTCTAGATAAAATATTTAAGGAAATCACCACGTGATTTCAAATGCTGCATACTCTTGTCATGACGATTTTCTTCTGGCGAAACTTTCGAACGAAAATTACGAATATCAACCGAGTTATGATCACGATGACATTAATAAAGAAGAATTTTTAATTTAGAGGGAAGTACTTCAGAATTTTATTTTCATTATTGTTGTTAAAAATTAAACAAGAACATGGAAAAGCAGATCTTTCGAATTTTTGCAGTTTATTCTAAAATGCAATCACCAGAAAAATGTTTGAAATATCGTAATACTATTAACGAACTTTCCTCACAATGGCCATAACTGCTGTTAGTTATGAGAAGATTTTTTTTAATAACAATCTTTTAAGAAGTATTTCAGAAATACAAATCGTTATTTTGCATTTCAGAAATCTGTCTACACCCTCTGCATAATTGCAAATGGAGCAATCAAGCAAAATCAATCTCAAGAGGGGTGATTAATTCAAAGAACGACCCAGACCGGAATACAGGGCGTCAAAACTTCAGCTACGCCAATACTAGCAGGCATATGTACTTGTACTTGAGATAGGAAAGCGGTAAAAATAGGCTGGGAAGGGGCTATGCTCTGCAAGCTATGAGATGGCTATGTGTCTATTGTGTTGACTTTAGGCATGAAACTTAATATATGCATCTGTCAGTTTCTTCTAGATCCCATTCTATTTACCACAGTCGTATTGCCGGAATATTTAGCTCCTAATAATCTTAGTAAAATAAGGTAGTCGCAGAGTGGATAAAGTCGGGAAATAATGATAGTTCTTTCGTATGCTCTATTTCCGTCTAGTGAAGGAGTTGCTGCACGAGATTTTGGTGGTTTCTCATGTTTGAGGTAAACATGGGCTAGTTTCCCTTGAAACATTTCTATGAAGACACGTACTTTTCCATAAGCAGGTACTCTTGTGAGTTTTGCGATTAAAAATAATTAAATCCAAACCACTAGTGAACTAATCTAAAATGCATAATGGGAAATACATCCGCGCAAAGTTTTCTCAAGACTTATTGAATTTGTATAGTAATACTTATCATCAATGCTTTTATGGAAACAAATCAGGTGATGAAAGAACTCGAAATAAGGGGAGGGGGGGAAAAACCGCAGTATCGTCATTTTAATATAGACCACTTCTCATTTTATCTCTGAAGTGATTACCTTTCCGACGTCTGTGCAAATACAGAATTATGATAACAACGACTCCTGTAGTGGCAACCACAAACAAAGAATCGAATTTTTGGGTTAAACTCTGCTCCGAAAGAAAGATAAAACGTGAGCCGTGGGAAAGTCACAGAAGACAAAATCAGTGTATACTCCGTTCTTTGTCGTAAAGTGCTTTTTTTTATCAGCTTTCGAAGAATAGCTGCCGTTGTAAAGCTCAAAGCGTTATTTTTCTTGTCGTTATTTGTTTTGCAATCGATATATTCTTAGTAACCAGAGAGGAATTTTAATTTTGTAACAGAAATTTTCTACGCAGTTTGTAAAGAACCACTTCCTAAAATAAATTGTTTTTCGATTAATAATACTGTATTTGAATATACAGTATTATTAAGAGAAAAATTTTGGCGTATTTTCTCCCCTAGCTTCTCAGCCCTAGGATCTGAAAATTTTTAAAATATTCGCCTAACTTTCCCCTTCCTGTACTGTACACTGCGGTGTGTGGGGGGGGGGACAGTTCTATATCTCCTGTTCTACTGGGGCGATTGACGAAATTCAACTTGCGTTTTTTATGTCTCGAAAGTGCGACTTAGGATATATATTATGTATATCATTGTCCTAATATAGGTATTTTAACACAAAATCAAACTTTTTCTGAAATGACATGCCGATTTTTTTTCCATATTTCGATTGTACGACTCAAATTATGCCAAACTGCCAAGTTTTGCAAAGATCGAACGAATAGTTCTTAAAAAATTAGCTCCTCAATGTTAATTGAATTTGATATTTATTAATATCTCTTTTTTATTAAACTTGTTTGATTCTTCTTTTCATATTTCGAAATTTAGGTTCCGTCCAAATAAAATTCCTCCATTGTTTATGATTTATTTGCAAAAATTGTATTTTTAAATAATTTTTGTAAATTTTTCGAAAAAATTTTTGAATTATAACCTATAAAAATTTTTCCATCTCCTTAAAGCAGATGTATTTCTAAGCACAAAAAAATTTGTTCTGCAAAAATTTAGAGATTTTTTTTATTCAAAATTTCCTAAGATATACGTGAATTTACGGCGCGTTTTGAAATTTGGCGTGTATAATATAAACGATAACAAGGAAAATGTGGTTTACGCACTTTGTTAAAATTATTTGAAAATATGAACGATGCAGCTTTTTTTCCGCTCATGTAAAAAGAAAAAAAAAGGAAAGGCAAATAAGTTCCTATGAATTAAGAAGTTCACCAAGTTAATTATTCTTGGAGGAAACTGAAGAAAATGCGGCAAGATAAATTTTAAATTTCTCCCCAAAAATTAGAAAATTTAATATCTAGGCAAAATTTGAGTCGTAAAATCGAAATATGGAAAACAAAAATTGGCATGCTATTTAAGAAGAAGCCTGATTTTGTGTTAGAATGTTAGAGCAATGCTATATATAAATCTAATATATACCATAAGTCATGTCTTAGAAATATGGAAAACGCAATCTGAATTTCGTTAATCCGCCCTGTAGAACGGGAAATGTAAAACTCTTTTTTTTTCTTTTTTTTTTAACGCAGGTGTGTAAGGTGTAAGGGCTAGCTCATTGGTAAATTGTATTCTTCTGATTATTTTTATTCTTATTCAGTGTATTCAATTTTTATTTGCAATTTTATGCTACCATTTCATCCATTTTATTTTTTTACTTTCCTTCGCAATTATTACTTGAAACGTATTTTGTGCAGATTCTTAGTAAAGCTACCCGAAATCAGATGTTCTAACACTTAAACTTGTGAACCATGTGATTTCACCTTACTTCTGTTATTTACATTCCAGTTCATTGTAATCTTATCTACTGCTGATCTGCTTGATTTCTCTAAATCTGGCTTCTTTGTTCACGTCTCTTCACCTTCGTTCCTCCGATGTCGCACATTCATGTGAGGTGCCGTTGGGTCTTTACAAGCCGGAGCATGATATGTCCAGCACAATGTCTGTCAGATACTATAATGCTAATACTACTATGTATTCTTTTTAGAATGTAGGTTTTCTTCAAAAATAAATATAAAGTACTAATTTATTTCTCTGCATGACATTTTGACATTTTTAGTTCAAAGGGGCTTTGCCCCTGAAGGACTATTGCTTTCGTTTTGCGATTTTGTGTTGGAAACATTAAAAGTCTGAATTACTTTTCAAACTGTTGCCACCAAATATTGCAGCTCTGTATTATATTTAAAGAAATTAAATAATGAAGAATCTGCGTAAATGTACATATATTTCTCCAAATGTGATAAAACAACAGTACCTAGAGCCATCCAATTTTGAATAACGTACGTTTCCACTCGAATATGCGCATCTGGAAGACCAAATTTGGAATTTGTTTTGTTAACAAACTCAAACGATTTTTGCAATATTGCTGTTGAACTTATAAGGATTATCTCCCACATTCTTAGCGTGCCTTCGTGGTGTAATGGTCAGCACACTGAGCCGGTATTTCAGAGGTCCGTGGTTCGATTCCCGGCGAAGGAATTGCATATTTTTCATGTCTCCTGCTACTAAATAACCTAATGTCTCTACACTGGCGCCCGAACTAAAAGGGTTGTGGATGATGACTCTCCACACCCAGGATTTGGCGACTAGGTCCCCTAAAACCCTAGTCGCCCTTTAAAAAGGGGAGTATATAAGGATTATCTCCCCCATTCCTAGCGTGCCTTCGTGGTGTAATGGTCAGCACACTGAGCCGGTATTTCAGAGGTCCGTGGTTCGATTTCCGGCGAAGGAATTGCATATTTTTCATGTCTCCTGCTACTAAATAACCTAATGTCTCTACAAACTGAAGTTTATGGTTTAAGTGCGAAGAACATGATGTTTAATAAATAAAGGTAACACAGACAGACAGATACACACACACACACACAAAAAAACGCCCCTTTAGACGTCATTTTAAATGTGTGTGTGTGTGTGCGTGCGTGCGTGCGTGTGTGTGCGTGTGTGTGTGTGTGTACGTGTGTGTGTGAAGAGGGGTGGCAAATTTAGGGACCGCAAAGGACGTTTGAAGTTCCAGCTACGGCAATGGTAAATATACGAGTACTTTTTGTTATAAAATTTAAGCACATTATCTTAACGTGCTTTTAAAACAAGAAACTATGCATATAAGAGGATGAAGTTTCCAAAAGAGCATTTTTATGTTAAAAAAAAAAGATTGAAAGGTTTCAAATTTTAGCGGTTGTCCAAAAGAGTTTTAAGGTTTTTGATGCTTCTTGAACTCACTTCAAGTCGTATTGTCACCTCTTGCTCAAGGCTCTTGCCAACGACAGGCGCTATCCTGTACTCCTTGCCACGATGAATCTCGTGGGCTTGTTCTGATGTTATTGTCAGACAAGTGACATAAGTCACAACACAACAACAACCTTTTTTTTTATTATTATTATTTACTAGCCGCTGCGCGGCCAGCCTTCGTCTGGCTTTTAAGTGTACCGGAAAAATGCCTAAAGAGAACACCAAACATTAAATTTGAAAACTGCGCAGAATTTTACTCTGCAGAACAATTTTATCGGAAAAGAAACAAACAACAACGGAAAAAAAAATTCAGTTAAAACAGCATTACATATAAAAAGCATACAATGAAATAAGCAATATCCCTTAATACAAATATTAATTATCCTAATAAATAAATTAACCAACTTCCTGCTACCCTCTGTAGACAAACGTCCAGTATCCAAGAGAAACTTTAAATTTAAAAACTGCACAGAATTATCGCCCTCATTTTTCCGGGTGGCAATAGTGTTGATATCAGGAACAATGGCTGCGTGCCGTTGTTGTTCATATAATGAGAGAAAATCATCAATTTGATACTATTTCATTAAAAAAGAAAACTCATTCGAATTTTGAAAAATCGATGTGCACTGGCTCTTGTCTAGATGCATCTTGTGTACCAGATTTCATAGGCCTGGGTCTATTAGCTTACGCGCAGTACAAACGAAAGTCACCTACACACACAGAAAGACTCGTCCTTCTTAGACATAGCCAAGGCTTTTGATCGCGTATGGCTGGACGCATTAGTCTACAAAATCCACACACTGGGTTTCCCAGTTTACATCACGAACATAATTAAATCCTACCTAACTGGTAGACACTTTGTCGTTCATATTTCTGGCACATATTCCACCAGCCGTGCAGTACTTGCAGGCGTCCCACAGGGTTCTCTTTTGGGACCCACACTCTACAATGTTTATATGAACGACATACCCACAGCAGACAACACTATACTGGCCATGTATGCTGATGACACAGCGATCCTGGCACAAAATGCATTTCTTAGTCCAGTAATCCAACGATTACAAAACCACATCCATGCACTTGAGACCTGGCTAGTTAAATGGAAGGTGCAAGTCAACCTGGAAAAAACGCAGGCTATATTGTTTACAAAGAGAAAGAAAATAAAAACAAACCTTCAATTCTATGGTACGGTACTTCCCTGGGCCAAGCAAGTCACTTACTTAGGGGTGATCCTCTGTAAAACTTTCTCATGGTCCCCACACATAACACATATTCTCAAAA